>PKMM01019763.1:900287-943129 GCA_002933915.1 Eutrema heterophyllum
CGTGCGTAAGAGGAGCATCCACATACCCATTACTTTGTGGTTTTTGTGTCTCTGCATGTGCCACAGGTGCTGGAACTGAGGGTGGTTCCTAAACCAATCCTTTTCTTCTCCTCCCTTAAGAGCGTTTATATGCTCCATCGTATTGAAATCTTCACACTTTGATGCTATCTTGCAGCTCTTACCATACTCGGTGTGTTTGAAGAATAACTCCGCAGGTGGAAGTGCCTCCGTGCCCTCCCAAACATCCTGCAATCCAAACATATATGTAAGTAATAGTTGTAGCAATCAAACCCAGTTGTACAAGAACAGAATAGTTGTATCTATAGATATCCAGTTGTACTGATACTACTTGTCTAGTGATACCCAGTTGTACATAACCGCATACATTTACAATTCAAATGGGATAACAAAAGCGGATGAAAATTACTTATGGATCTGATGAGGATCCGACCTCTGTTCTTCGTGGAGGAGGGATCTGTTCTTGAGGTGAAGGAGGATGGCTCTGTTCTCGGGCCGAAGGAGGAGACGGGATCGCCGCTGCAACTTGAGTCTTCTTCTGTCTTTTCTGCTGGCGGATTCTAACCTGTGTTTGTGTTTGTGTTCTTGGTGGTGGAGGAGGAGGGGGCGTTGCTTCTGCCGCCGAAGGAGGATTTGCTTCTCTCGCCGGAGGAGGCGTCGCTTCTCTCGCCGGAGGAGGCGTTGCTTCTCTCGCCGTGCTCCTCGTCCTACGGCCAGTCTTCCTCGAGCTCCCGCCGCCTCGAGTTATAGGCATTGCTTAGGGTCTAGGGTTTCGGTTTGGGGATTTCGAAATTGGGAGAAATATGAGATTTAAGAAGGAGAGAGATAGAGAGAGATAACAAGAGTAACTGACGAATTAGTGGGATTAGTGGGGGCAATGAAGCCGTTCGATTTTAAGGTTTAGTGGGGAGTTTCGGATTTTGCTTTCAGTTTCAAAGCGGGGAGTTCAAAATCGAAAGCTGGAGGAAGAAGAGGGAGAGGTGGGGCCGCGCATTTACTGCCCTGACCCGATGGGTAACCCGAATTTGTTTTTTTACCCGATGGATCCTTGGTATGGATCATAATAAAATTAAAAGGATATGGATAGTGATGTCTTTTAAGCATTTTCGAATTAAAAAAAAATCAAAAGAAATTGAAAAAAAGGGAAAGAGTATAATAGAAATACTTTTCGGAGTATAATAGAAATTGATCCAAATTTTCTGGGGCTCACTCAGAGACGAGAAGGGCCGATTCATCTGAAGCAGGGATGATGTTGAGGATACAGAGATGGAGGAGTGCTAAAGCTTTGAGATTGGTTCATCCCCGTTTGCCTGAGAAAGGTACTCTGATAAATGCTTTATTCCGTAGCCCTTACAAGCTCTTGTATTTCTGCGAACGAGACTTTTCTGGTCTCAGCAGCGATAGGAATCTCTCTTCTTATAGAGAGAGGTTGAGAAGTGGGATTGTCGATATTAAGAAAGATGATGCTGTTGATCTCTTCCAGTCCATGATTCGGTCTCGTCCCCTCCCTACGGTCGTAGATTTCAATAGATTGTTTAGTTTAGTTGCGAAAGCAAAACAGTATCATCTCGTGTTAGCTCTCTGCGAGCAGATGGAATTGCAGGGGGTTGCACATGACCTCTACACTCTCAATATTATAACCAATTGCTTCTGCCGGCGCAGGAAACTCGGTTTTGCTTTTTCTGTTATGGGAAAGATCTTGAAACTTGGGTTTGAGCCTGACACAATCACATTGTCAACTTTAATAAACGGATTCTGTCTCCAAGGTAGAGTTTCTGAAGCTGTGGAATTAGTTGATCGAATGGTAGAAACGGAACATCTGCCCAATCTCATTACGCTTAGCACTCTTGTCAATGGACTTTGTCTCAAAGGTAAATTGTCTGAAGCGGTTGATTTAATCGATCGATTGGTTGAAAATGGATGCCAACTTGATGCAGTTACCTACGGACCGATTTTAAACAGATTATGCAAGTCCGGGAACACTGCCCTGGCCTTGGATATGTTAAAAAAGATGGAAGGAAGAAAGATCAAACTCGATGCAGCCAAATACAACATCGTCATTAAGAGTTTTTGTAAAGATGGGAGCTTCGACAATGCACTCAACCTTTTCAATGAAATGGAAATGAAAGGGATCAAGGCAGATGTTATTACCTACAACTCTCTTATAGGAGGCTTTTGTAATGCCGGTAGATGGGATGATGGTGCACAGTTGCTGAGGGATATGATCACAAGGAAAATCATCCCCAACGTCGTCACTTTCAATAGATTGATTGATAGTTTTGTGAAAGAGGGAAAGTTTCTTGAGGCTAAAGAATTGTACAAGGAGATGATCACAAGAGGCATAGATCCTGATACCATTACATATAACTCTTTGATATATGGGTTTTGCATGGAAAACCGCCTAGATGAGGCCAACCAAATGGTGGATTTGATGGTTAGCAAGGGATGCGATCCTAATACCGTGACTTATAACACCCTTATAAATGGATATTGTAAGGCTAAGCGGGTTGATGATGGTCTTAAACTCTTCCACAAAATGTCTTCGAGAGGAGTAGTTGCTAATACAGTTACTTATAGCACTCTCATCCAAGGGTTTTGTCAATCTGGAAAACTAAAGGTTGCCAAAGAACTCTTCCAGGAGATGGTCTCCCTTGGTGTTCGTCCTGATGTTGTAACTTATGGTATTTTGTTGGATGGTTTGTGTGACAATGGAGAAGTAGAAAAGGCATTGGAAATATTTGAAAAAATGCAGAAGAGTATGATGGATCTTGATATTGGTATCTATAATATCATCATTCACGGGATGTGCAATGCTAGTGAGGTCGATGATGCGTGGGATTTATTCTGTAGCCTCCCTCTCAAAGGAGTGAAGCCTGATGTCAAAACACACACTATAATGATTGGAGGACTATGTAAGAAAGGCTCGCTGTCTGAAGCGGACCTGTTGTTTAGAAAAATGGGAGAGGATGGGATTGAGCCAAATGATTGTACGTACAACACACTAATCCGAGCACATCTCCGAGGTAGCAGCTTAACCACTGCAGTTGAACTCATCGAAGAAATGAAGAGGTGTGGGTTCGCTGCAGATGCTTCCACCATAAAGATGGTAGTGGATATGCTCTCGAGTGGTAGATTGGACCAAAATTTTCTAGATATGCTTTCTTGAATGTGTGATGTTATCTGCAAGAGATAAAGCCAACTTATTCTCTTTTTGTTTTGTCTCTGATTCACTGCTGATGTTTTGTTCCGGCGTGTAACTAAAGAGAATTTCTTAATTATGGCTTACTTTCTCTTTTCACGTGATCTCAGGTCTTCTATCAAAATCAATTCTTTGTATTCTCCATTCTCTTTATTTTATTTTGCATTGACAGTAAATTCTCCAATTGAAGCAGAACATTTTGTTTATTGATCCTTTGTGATAACAGAGTTTACCAGTTTTATGTCCATAGAGATTGAAGTACCTCAGCAGAATAATTCTTAATTTCGATTCTGCTCTTGGTATATTCTTCAAGAAAGAGCCTACACAAATATAATGGACTTTTAAGATCACAGACAGAATTAACAACAGAGGCATTGGTTTCTTGGCTGAACATATCTATGCATATAAATTAGGAAATAGAAACCACAAAGAAAATGGAAATAGTGTCTGAAGCCGAAGGCGTCTATTTACTATTTTCCTTTTTGTTTTATAACCCTAGCAATAATATTCTATATAATAACATTAATTCAAAGTGAATTAGGAAATAGAAAGCATAGAGAAAAAAGGAAATAGTGTCTCTTACAAGTTATAAACACAAACACTACGTAGTAAAAAATACTAGGTTAAGCTTTTCGTTTATTGCTCTATCTCTCTAAAAGATTGATCATCTTTAGTTGCTCCCGTTCCATTGTGTTGATTTCTGAGAGTTTAAGATCTTGATTCGAGCTATGACGTCTCCGGCAAAATCAACCACTAGGACGTTTTATGATCATACGAATGATCCGTGGTTCAAGAACCAATTCATCGAATCCTCTGTTGTCACCGTAGAAACAGTACCTGGTTACTTGAAGCAGCGGCAAGGTGAGTTTGGAGATATCGATGGTGTTGCGTTCCCTGACTCAAACTACGTTAAGTATAAAACGCCATCATCATCGCAGCAGAAATCTGCAGCGTGTGGTAAACAGAGAAACAAAAGGATGTTGGAGACGTCTTTAGATCCACTTGATCCTTCAAATTCGTTGAAGCACAAACGAGGTCCAAAGGCTTTTGGTTCACTGCCTGTTCCTGTCGTGTATTTGCCTCCTAGGCCTGATGTTACCGTCAAGAACCAACAAAAAGACTGGACAATCCCTCCTTGTATCTCGAATTGGGAAACCCCGAATTGTTATGCTTTCCCTCTTGGTGAATGCCTTAAGATCAGTGATAACTTTGCCAAGGTATCAAAAGTGCTCCATGTAGCTGAGCAGAGAGCTAGAGAGGCTATTTCGATGCGGTCAGAGGTGCAAAAGGAGATGGAGAAGGAAAGAAAAGAGCAGGAGTTGAGGGAGACTCTTGCCCAAAAGCCTGCTCGGTGTGACACGACTGGGGATCATGAGTGTGACGGTGATGCGGACACGGAACCGACCGGTCAAACCGAGACGTGAAGATTCGACCGACGCAAGAAACCAAACCAAGTTTAAGTAATTGCTCTCATTCTTTTTATTTTTATTTTGCAAATAAGTCACCGCTCCTCTGTTTCCTTAGGGAGCATCAAACGTTTCCCTTATCTCCATTATGCCTTGTGTTTCCAAGTTTGAAGGAGTTGAATCTCCATCTTCATTATAAATTTGCCTACAATTGTCTTGTGTTCTTATTCCTTTGGGACTTTTAATTATCAGTGGTATTAGAGAGCAGGTTTTGTCATTGATAATTTGATCCGGACCAGAGTTTGTTATATCAAAACCACATATATATCCTTCTTCTTTTGTTTTATGTTCCGGGCCATTTTGTGGTACCAAAAGCACCATCATTCACCTTCTAATTGTTGGTTTGATCCGGATCACGAATGTTGGTATCAAACCGTGCTTATGTACGTTTAGGTTTTGATCCGGATCACATTTTGTGATATTGATATTGAAACCTTAATTTTTCCTGTACCAAAAGAAGAAAAACAAGCAAAAACTGAGGGGATTCAGAGGGGGAAGATTCGAGAAGAGCGTCGTTGGGAAAGAGAGAGTGTGAGAGGATTGAAGCTAAGGAGGCTGCCATGAGTAAAAAGAGTAAGAAGATCACAAGGGATAAAGACCAGTGATATCAACGAGAAGGTTGCTCTTGGAATGGCATCTACTAGAGGCAGAGAGAGATTGTGAAGTTATGTATCATCAACGGCTGTTTAACCAGCTGGAGCAGGGGATAATGTAATATGACAAAAAGGATCATGTATAACTTAATATAATTAGTATCTATGATTAAAATGTAATCCACATGATAAATCATTTATAAACCTAAATAACTTTTTTTTCTTTGCATAATTTTTCTTTGTTTAATAACAAAAAGAGATGATGTCACCTTCTTGGGTAATGAATACTTTGATGTCAATTGCGTTCACCTTGATTCTGCCTTATGAAAAAAAAAAAAAAGAGAGATTGAAGAAAAAGGATGTGATTTGAAAAGCAGGGTTAATTGGGTAAGTAAGCACACTTATATTATATAATTAGGTCATTGACTTATTGACCAAGTCTATTGCATATCGAATAAAAACTCATGTCGAGAGTTACCTTTATACCCTCAACCGTATCTGCCTCTTCCTAATGTGGCAGATTCTTTTCTTTTTTAGAATGAGACACTCACTAACAACTCAATTTTCACTCCACCACCACAACACAACTCATGTCACTTTTTTCTCGTTTCAAGAGTTGGAGACTGAAAAATTCTCCACATTATTTTGACGGTACAAAATGGAATGGGGTAAGTATTTTGACGTGTATGATATAAAGTGTCGTGGTAGATTTTTTTGTTTGTTTTTTAATTTCACTTATTCATAGTGTCATGTCATCTAATGCATTTGATATATTTTTCTAAAATGATTATTTGTTTGTATAGCTAAAACGCGTTACTGGTTGATATATTGAAAAGTGACGCTATCGAAAATATACATCATCAAGTCGAGAAGTTTTGGTTTAAGATCATAAACCGGTTTCTCACGACCGACATTGTGCCGGTCTAGTGATATATATAGATATAAATTACACAATCTCGTTCCATCTCTTAACAACGAAGATCTGCAGCATGATTCAGGCTTAGCTTTTTTCCCCCAAATATCGCTTCGTCGAGATTGCTAGGGTTTCTCTCGCTTCGATCTTCGCTGCTGTTTACCATCTCGGGATTCGATTCCGTGCCAGTCTCTGATTTATCGGCAATTTCGCCTCGATTCCCTCCATTGGGTCCCATCAGTCTTTCTGACGATTTGGTGATTCCCGAGGTTCCTTTTCTGCCCTAATTTCTGAGCTTGATCCTCTTTCTGTACTTTGATCAATGGATTTAGTATAGGTTTTTGCTGTTTCCATCCACCATTCTGCTTCTTTATTCCGGGAAAGTTATGGCTTTCGCGGGAAAAAAATCTGTGTTGAAGCTGCGTCTTTTCCTCTCTCACTATTCTCTAGATTGTACTTGCAAAGTTATGTACACATCTGTGCATTGGGTGGGGTAAATTTTGTATTTTACTCTTTTTTGTATGTATTGAGAAATTGGCTTTTCGATTACATTTCTTTGTGGACTATCCTTTTGATTGGCTCTATGGCGTTGTCTTTCTGCAGTTGCTTTGATGACTAATTGGTTTGTTCTAATTTTGTAGGAGAAAGACTCATCCTTTTCTCTTATGTAAGTGATTCTGATGCTCGTTTTCTGTGGTGAGATTGGTTGCTGGCTGATTTGATGAGGAAGAAGCGGAAAGGTAGTGAAACTGAGTGTTCGGAGAACTTACCGGAGGATATATTATGTACAACTGCATCACGATCATCCAACTTCAGGTCACACTTTTCGCTAGAGGGTTATGCTAGACTGAGGAAGCGGTGCAAGGAGAATGATGATGTCGAGTCTGTTGGTTCCTTTAAGAGACGGCTTGCCGGCGTTGCTACTGCACCTCCTTGTGGTGCATCATCTTTGGTTTCATCAGGAAGAGGTTTGAAGAGGAAGATAGGGTGCATCGATGTTTCCACACAGACTGGCAGGAAGAATAAGATACATGATGACTATGTTTTTGGTCCAAATATTGGGAAAGGGAAATTCGGGTCAGTCAGGATCTGTAGGTCGAAGAATAATGGGACTGACTTTGCTTGTAAAACTCTGAAGAAGGGGGAGGAGACTGTTCACCGGGAAGTTGAGATAATGCAACATTTATCTGGTCATCCTCGGGTTGTCACATTGCATGCTGTATATGAAGAGTCAGATTGTTTCCATCTTGTGATGGAGCTGTGTTCAGGGGGACGTTTGATTGATCAGATGGTTAAGGAAGGCAGGTATTCTGAGCAGCGAGCAGCTAATATATTCAAGGACCTCATGCTAGTCATCAATTATTGCCACGAGATGGGAGTTGTGCACAGAGATATAAAACCTGAGAATATTCTCCTAACAGCTGCTGGGAAGATACAGCTGGCTGATTTTGGCCTCGCCATGAGAATTGGAAAAGGTGATTATATTCAGGCGTTAATAATTCCGTAGTATTTTTGTATGCGGTTACATGCTTCTATTCAGGGCAGTTATTTTTTAGTGTCTTTATGAAAATGTCAAGTGCAATGACTTCATAAACACATTGTTTAGGGAACATATCGGCTTGATGCTATGAAGTTATCAAGTTGGCATGCATCAGTGTCTAATGGTACTGGTGAAAAATTAACTGTCCGGTGCTAGTCTTTTTCTCTGGAAGTTTAACTTGCAAATCCCTGGTAATGAGTATTTTTTTTCTTGATTATAAACTAGATAAAGAAAGCTAGTCTTCCATGACTAAAGTAGATAGTTGTGTGCTTTAGTTGTTCTGATTAAAGTATTGGTTATTTTGATATTACTTAACAAGTTATGGTTCCCTTCTTTCATGAGAGCTTAGCGTTTGACAAATTCTACTTGTGATAAGAGTTTGACTGTTTCTCTGTATCTTAATTGAGCTGTCATGATTTTACTTACATGTTGTTCATTGGTTTTTACAGGTCAAACATTGTCTGGATTGGCAGGAAGTCCTGCTTATGTTGCACCTGAAGTTCTTTCTGAAAATTATTCAGAGAAAGTCGATGTATGGAGTGCAGGAGTCCTCCTATACGCTCTCTTGTCTGGTGTACTCCCGTTTAAGGGAGACTCTTTGGATGCCATTTTCGAAGCAATCAAAAACGTGAAGCTTGATTTCAACTCGGGTGTATGGGAATCCGTGTCCAAGCCTGCCCGTGATCTCTTGGCGAGAATGCTAACAAGGGAAGAATCTGCCAGAATTACAGCGGATGAAGTGCTAAGTAAGCCTTTTTATCTCTTCCAGCTCCTTAAATTGAAGAATTGACTTTGATAGCCATTTAGTGTGCAGTGTTGCTGGATCTTTTGTTTAGTGCTTACCCCAATCTTGACTTGATATTCCACTGTGTTTCAGGGCATCCATGGATACTTTTTTACACAGACCGGACACTCAAGACGATGTGTATCAAGTCAAAGCACAAGAGTCAAGCAGGAACTCCTCCATGCCTCCAGATTCGCAGCCCGATAGAGAAAACTGACCTAAAGAGAGCTAACAGAGAAGAGAAGACAACATCTGATTCACCGACTGATTCATTCTCCAACACAGAGGAGGAAGAAGATGAGAGCGGTGTGGTCGATGTGCTTGTGGTGGCAATCTCCAACGTGAGGATCTCAGAACCAAAGAGAAGCAGAGTCTGTAGTCCCACAAACAACCCCATTGAACAGCAACACTCTTCTAACTTGACCACGACTAATACACTCTGTCGAGCCTTCTGACAAAACCAGGTTCACACACACATGGGCTTTGTCCAAGTCTCCAAGTCACACCCATGATATGGATCTTAGTGTCTCTTTATTATGTCATAGTAGCTCTCCAATAGTTGGATTTGATCTGATTCTGGTGTTCTTCTTCAACATTTCTGACGATGTTGTACAGGTCGTGTAAATAGAATATGCTCTGCTAAAATGTTTGATCCGAATTTGTATCAGAGTTATCTGGTCATTTCGTAAACTGTGGAGGAAAAAGCCTCTACTTAATGCAATTGCCAAATCGTTACAACATCTTATTATATAAAGAGTTTGATGCATCAAAGTTGCTAATTAATATGATCGTGATGTGTCAGGGTAAAAATATATTTCATTTTATTTTCGAATATATATTTCAATTTAAAAAGGAAAATAACAACAAAAATAAATATAAATTCAGTTTAAGAAAATATACAATCAAATACTAATCCTAAAAAGGAAATAAAAATAGAGAAATTGTTCAAAATAGCATTTTAAAAAAAATTTCTGACCAAAGTAGCATTCTAATAAAAAAGCCCAATTTTTAACATTTATTCAAGAGGCAAAAAACAATTTTACCTATATTCTCACTAATTAAAAATAAAAAAAATAAGAAATTTACCCTGAATTTTTCCTTCTTTCCCGGATCTCATCAATCATCATCGATATCTCTCGATCATCACCAATCATCAACAATCATCATCTATCATCTCCGATCATCTTGTTAATCATCTCCGATCATCTTCTTAATCATCTTCGATCAGAAACGGCGAGGTCATAATCATCTCAGATCAGATTCTGCAAGGTCGTAATTTCGTATCATTCCGGAGTCGGTGGCATCACCTACGACCTTGAATGGAACAATGGAACCTTATTTTATAGTTGAGTCGGTGGCATCACCTATGCAGTGTTGCTGAGATAGCTTCGTCATTAGATATGGTCTCTGTTGTTCCAAGCTGTTCAGAGAATCACATTTTATTCTAAAACAGAAGATTCCCCTTAAGGATTTGATCTCTCAAACAAGTTCAGATTGCAAGTTTCTACTACGGTTGCTTTCTACTCATGTTCTACAGCTTGTATGTTCTTTTGCTCCTATTTTTGGCTATGAGTTTGAGATTGTTGAATGATATGCGTTCTTCAATGGAGCTCTTCTAGATTTCATTATCTGTTTTCTGTTTTTGTTCATTTCGGAAGACTTTCCGAAATACGTTATATATGTTCCTAAATATTGTTCATTTTCAAGAAAGGATCAGTTTTCATCATTTGTATCTTTCTCTTATTTCTTTGTGTATTCAAAACAATAACACATTTGTTCTGATGTTTCATTAACGCATGAAAATCAACCGGAAATATCATTTTCTGTTTTTGTTCATTTCGGAACACTTTCCGAAATACGTTATATATGTTCCTAAATACTGTTTATTTTCAAGAGAGGATCCATTTTCATCATTTTGTATCTTTCTCTTATTTCTTTGTGTATCCAAAACAATAACACATTTGTTCTGATGCTTCATTAACGCATGGAAATCAACAGGAAATATCGTTTTCTGTTTTTGTTCATTTCTGAAGACTTTTCGAAATACGTTATATATGTTCCTAAATACGATTCATTTTCAAGAAAGGATCAGTTTTCATCATTTGTATCTTTTTTTATTTCTTTGTGTAGACAAAACAACAACACATTTGTTCTGATGCTTCATTTACGCATGGAAATCAACATGAAATATCGTTTTTTTTTATAGTTTTCAGTTTTTGTTCATTTCGGAAAACTTTCCGAAATACGTTATATATGTTCCTAAATACTGTTCTTTTTCAAGAAAGTATTAGTTTTCATCATTTGTATCTTTCTCTTATTTCTTTGTGTATCCAAAATAACAACACATTTGTTTTGATGCTTCATTTACGCATGAAAATCAACATGAAATATCGTTTTCTGTTTTTGTTCATTTCGGAAGACTTTTCGAAATACGTTATATATGTTCCTAAATCTGTTTTTGTTCATTTC
The DNA here is from genome assembly GCA_002933915.1 of Eutrema heterophyllum. Lineage (NCBI taxonomy): Eukaryota > Viridiplantae > Streptophyta > Magnoliopsida > Brassicales > Brassicaceae > Eutrema > Eutrema heterophyllum. The sequence continues at coordinate 911,270 of PKMM01019763.1, forward strand.
GGAAAGCTTTCCTAAATACGTTAAAAATCATGTTGGTGTAAATTCACGATTTCGTTGTGCCCACCATAGAAAAGCTTCCAACCCCAAAATTGGAACAATCACCACAATCAGCTGCAGATTGTAAAAATTTTCAGTTAATGAAAATGCAAATTCCCAAAAATACACAGTACAATTAGATAAGCAGAGGGGATTGATAGATGAGAGGGTAATCACTCAGACGGACACAAATTCTAAATGGGTAGAAACCATCAAAATTGGATCTTTTTGGGTAGAAATCTATCGAAATATTTTTCTTAGTTAGTACCGAGGAGATGTAGATTTCTATTTTTCGGCGATGATAAGCTTCCGATGGTGATTATCTCCGGCGACTATTCCGATTTCTGAAGAAAGGTTTGTTGTCGGTGACAAGCGATGAAGATGACGACAATTTTTTTTCTTTAATCGCGTGTTTAAATTTGTTCAAGGGTAATGAATCTTTTTCCCTTTTAATGAATGCTAGTTTTGGGATTTTCACCATTGTGTGCTAAATTATTGAACTTTAAGTTTTTTGATGCTATTTTGTAGAATTGCCCATAAAAATACAAATCGAATACTAATCCTAAAAAAGAATTAAAACTTCAGGTAAGAAAAATATACAACTGGAATACTAATCCTAAAAAAAAGAAAGGAAAACACTACTTACTTCTATATAAAGTTATTATAAACAGCTAAAGTCTCATTATTTAGAAATATATGACAAAATTTAGTCAAAAACCAAATAAAAAAAAATAAAAAAAAATAAATTATGCTCTTTTATGAGGGGTTACTTTTTTGTTTTCTAACTTTTTTTGCACAACTCATAAAATACTAAATTATAAACCAACGAATTATTGGATATTACTCTATAATCTATATTAAAATGATCGCAACGCATGTGAGTCAATTGATAAAATTTTAACACATTATAATAAACTTTTTTCAATAAAAAAGAAGTAAAATATAATTTCAATAAGAGTATGATAATTAATTCATTAAAATTTTAGGGAAAATAACTATTTAAGTAGCAAAATAATTAAAAATTTGTAATAAAATTTAATTGGAAACAAATGAGAATCAAAATAAACACATAATTAATTTTACAAAATAGCACAAAAAAACTTAAAGTTCAATAATTTAGCACCCAAAGATGAAAATCACAAAACTAGCATTCATTAAAAGGAAAATTGACTAAACTACCCTTCTTTTTTAATAAAACAAAACTAACCTAACAAGCAAAAAAAAATTCATCAATGGCCGTCGTGAACCCCGGCGGAAATCTCATCATCCACGCCACCATCGGAGATCCAGACCGGAATCTCACCAATTCGATCCCGATCCCCAAAGAATTTAAGCTAATTTCACCATTTGAGCAAATTCTGATCCACGCTTTCAAAGGCCTTGATCAAAGCTTCCTTGATCGCCGCGAAATCACCTCCACTCAACAACGATCCAACTTGCAATACCCCAACACACTCCTTGTACAGCTCCTCCCTATCATCATCATCATCACCACCACCGAAACACTAGAAAACTGAGCTTGCATGAGAACTAACACAAGTACCTGAGGAATTTGACAGAGGATGATCCAGCGTGGCCGTCGAAAACCGCGGCGAAGGAGAAGTTATTGAAAGCTTCCGAGCGGATGACTATGTCATCCTCCATCTCATCCCGGAATCCTTGAACGCTCGTGTATCCCCACCTAATCGACGTCACGCCCGTCAGAGACGACGGCGCGTCGATCGCAATCGCGGAGCAACGGTGACGACTGTACGTGGGATAGACAACAAGGCCACCGCCAGGGACAGAGGTTGTTTTAGAAGAAGAGTCGGATTGGCGGAGAAAGATACAATGGATAATCTATCAAGTGAGATGTTTTTTCTTCTTCGGTCCGTTTTTTTTCTTATGTAATCTTTGTTGCTTTGTGGGAAAATGCGACCGACACTTGTTCTTCGTGTTTTAAACTAAGTGATGAAAGAATTTTCAATTTTCCCTTACCTTTAAATGTCGCCATTGTATGTATAAGGAAATCACAGCTTCTGTCTCACCATTTTTTTGTTTCTGAAATTGCTTTAGTACGACTCAGTCTTAGTCAGTGTATTTGAGTGAAACCTCACAGAATTGGATTCTAAGGCAGTTAACATGGATATTGATCTATAAATAATTGAACCACTTGATGATACTTTTATCGGGTTTTTAACATGGAATCTTAGCTGTTTTGGAATCCTGCCTTTGCCTCATATAATAATTGTTGTTTTACGCTCACTCTAAATCTCATATCTGATTACATTTCGAATAGTAGGTAGCATGAATTGGCTACCTGAGGAGGACTTCAAAGGTCTCTCAGATGATTTCTTTGATGATTTCATCAACCACATGGATTTTCCACTAGAAGACATCGATACCACCAACGGTGAGGGAGATTGGGATGCCAAATTTCAAGACCTCGAACCTCCTCCCATGGATATGTTCCCGAGTTTACCCGCATAGTTAACCTCATGTGGCATTGGCCGTGTGGGGAGTCAGAAGACCATACCTATTTTGGTGAGTTTTTAAATGCTGCCAAAGCACGATTATGCATATTACTTGTTACGATTATTCTATTAGGTTTCATTCCTTTGATACCTCTTCTTACCCCATTAGAGTTAAAAATAAGTGAGAACATCATATTTGCATCTCACTTGATAGATTATCACCCCCACAACAAGGCCATCGCCAGTGACGGAGGTTGTTTTAGTTTTGGAAAATCTTCCTAAATGATATAAATGATGAAAAATACAATGGATAAAGAAAGATACAAATGATGAAAAATGATCATTTCTTGGAAATGAAACGTATTTCGGAAGATATATAACGTATTTCAGAAAATCTTCCTAAATGATACAAATGATGAAAAATGATCCTTTCTTGGAAATGATACGTATTTCGGAAGATATATAACATATTTCGGAAAATCTTCCTAAATGATACAAATGATGAAAAATGATAATTTCTTGGAAATGAAACGTATTTCGGAAGATATATAACGTATTTCGGAAAGTCTTCCTAAATGATACAAATGATGAAAAATGATCATTTCTTGGAAATGAAACGTATTTCGGAATATATATAACGTATTTCGGAAAGTCTTCCTAAATGATACAAATGATGAAAAATGATCATTTCTTGGAAATGAAACGTATTTCGGAANTATCCATATTCACGTTCACATCTACGACCACTTCTATAGCCATTTTCTCGGCCTATGTTATTGGTGTAGTCTAGTATATGATGTCACATATTCACTTCAAGGAATGGACCATAACTCATTGGACGTTACTCATGATTTTGTCATCTATAACTCATTGTTTTGCTTTGCAACCGATCACATACTCCAAATCTTGTAATCTTATATTAACCAATCATAGCGAGTTTTAGACAATATCACATTCTGATGACCATATCTTTCTTTTAGATTTTTCTAAAGAAGTTGTCGATATTTTACGATCAAGTAGGTCATGACACACATATAATAGTCATATAAATAATTCAATCATATGTTCAATACAAAAAGGGAAATTGTACCTTAAAGTTTACCTTTTTGTATTGAACCATTATCATCTAGGTCTTTTAGAAAAATAATTCTAAGCAATTAGATATACTAAGCAATAAAATTAATCTGTTGCTTAAGTCTATCAAAATAGCGAAGATGTTGCTTGAAGAAATTCAAAGTCTAACTAAACCAAACAAGCATAGTTATAAGTAATTAAATTGATTGTAAAACATGAGTCGATACATGCATGACTACTAAATCATTCTCTTTTAAAGATCGGCAATTATAAAGTAATAACTATAAATATTAAAGGATGTGTCTGCATGCATATATATGATGTTAATTTCCAGCAGCAACAATTACTCATAAATTATTCATTTACTGATAGACTAAAATCAGGGAGTATATTTACATGTTGCAGCAATAAATTTTGACTAAACAAACCAACCAACGATTTTTTTTATCAATTTCTAATTAATTTCTCAACACATAAAAGAAAACATAGTGTCGACTTTATCAAACAATAAGACATCATAACGAAAGCAATAAGAACTATGAACCAATCATAATAAAGCAAGTGACGAAAGATATAAATAATCAGATTGATCTCTATAACGAAGCCGGTAAATCATTATAGTATAGATCTCAATAACGAAGTATGCAATTGCGATTAAAGCATGAGCCAATCAAATCATGATTCGATTAAAGTAATACTTATCTCGATTACGATGGCGACGTTGGATTTTAGATGAGAGATCGAAGAGATCAGTGTTGGTGTTGATTAAGGTTTCGGCGAAAGCTGTTCAGACGGCTAGGGTTTGAGAACGAAAGCAAAACTTTTCATAGCAGACGGCTAGGATTTCGTGCTGATAACGTGTTGTGAATAAAAGAGAAAAAGAGAAATTTTTATTGTATTATTCTATGAGTAACGAGAGATATATGTAAGAATACAAAGAATTAGAGTTTAAGTAAATCTAGACTCTTCTGGAATATAAGCTTTATAATGGGCATACATATAATTTATTCATAACAAGAGGAAATTTGTAACAATATCACCAAAATCTCTATAATATTATTTTAATAAGATATTTTTGAAAATGAACTTTGTTTTGTCAGTTATTACATGAAATACAATTACAAATAAAAAAAATAATTGAAATAGAAAATGATATAATTATATTTTAAAATTATTAATATTAGAGATATCTTGGGGAGCAAGACTAGTATCTTGCGAACCAAGTGTTGTGGGCCAGAAGAGCCCGATTATGAAGTGAAACCCGTAAATCCCAACGGAAAAATATTCTCATAGATATCATATTGATAAGGATTAGGAAAATTTACATTATTTGGTGTTATCAATATGTCAATGTTAAACACTATATGGCAATTCTACAAAATAGCACCTAAAAACTTAAAAGTTCAATAATTTAGCACCCAAGGGTAAAAATCCCAAAACTAGCATTCATTAAAAGGGAAAAAGACTTAACTAACCTCTATTATCTAAAATTAATCATCGACAACCCTAACGAAAAAACAGATTTCTGAAAAAAAGAGCTGCCAACGCTGACAATAGCCGACGATCCTCTGATTCGCCGGAATCGTTGCCATCGCTGGAGATTTATCATCGCCATAAGCTTTTCGTCGCCGTTCGGTAAGCTTTTACTCTCAATCGCCTGAAGCTTTGGTGTGTATCATCTCTGAATTTGGTGGCAACCTTCGATCTTCGAGTAAAGCAAACTCTAATTCCTTTTTTTCTTATTTGCTCGATTTTATTTTTGATTCTTCAATTAAGACCAAAATTTAGTAGCTGTAGATTCTATATCGCATTCTGATGTACTGAAGTAAGCAAGGGACTCTAGAAAACATCATCTATTTGCAGGTCTGTAACTGTAGCCCAAATAGCATCAATTTAGTTCATGATTATCTATTTGCAGGTTTTGATGAACTTAACAAATGATAACACTATCGGTTGTCAGCAAGTTGGTGGATGCAGAGGGCTGGAAAGCATGGCTGAATTAATTGCCAGACACTTTCCGTCTTTCACAAGATCTCCGCTTTTCAGTGAGACGGAAAAGACAGGATCCCTTCAGAAGAAAGACAAGCATCTTACAGATTAGGAGTTTGATTTTCTTGTTGCCGTCTTGGGTTTGCTGGTAAATTTGGTTGGTAAATCTCAAGATGACCATAGGCCCGTCTGGCGAGATGGGCATATCACCAAGCAATGTATTACTGCTCACTCATATTACAAGATCAGACCTTGTCGTGGACACAGGAACTAGATGTCTTTTCCCATTTGGAAGCTGAAGATCTAGCTAAGTTTGTCACAATGTTGTTATCAAAGACATTTATTGAGTGTTATATAGCTGGTATTGAGATTACGTTTTTGGCCCATGATTTTCTTGTGGTTGTGATGGTTTCTGTGTTGTCTTTGTCTTCTTCTTTTATCGGAAGCTTTCTTGGTGTTCGAATATATCTATTTATCATTTCAGGTAAATAACGAAGCTGAGTCAATGATCAAGCTTGTTGAAGATATTCTATTTAATGATCCAAAGTCGATTTGCCGACCTTTGTTCCCATCCCAGCACCTTACTAAATTCTAATAGAGTTGTAAAGCTCGAAGAAGGAATGAAGTGACCATGGTTGATTTCACATTTGATGCAAACAAGTAATCAACAAAAGTTTGTGGATTGTTTGTTTATTAATGATGTGGAAGATAACGGTGATGATAGATGTATTTGTTGTACATATGGGTCCCTTTTTGTTAATCGTTTTTTTCTATGGTTTTGTTTCACTTTGAATGATTTTACATATGAGAGTTCTGGTGCAGTTTTTTAAAAGTTTAACAGTTATTAATTTTAGTAAGGTCTTCCTAAAAGTTTAGAAAGATTTCCTAAATGTTTTTAAAAGATTTCCTAAATGTTTTAAAATGATTTTTCAAACATTAGAAAAACTTTCTAAACTTCTAGGAATACATTCTAGATGAAGCATCCAAACATGTGTTGTAGTTTGCCTACACAAAGAAAGAAATATACAAATGTTGAAATGATCCTTTCTGGAAATGTAACGTATTTAGGAACCATTTAGGAACATATATAACATATTTCGGAAAGCCTTCCTAAATGATACAAATGATGAAAAATGATCATTTCTTGGAAATGAAACGTATTTCAGAAGATATATAACGTATTTCGGAAAGTCTTCCTAAATGATACAAATGATGAAAAATGATCATTTCTTGGAAATGAAACGTATTTCGGAAGATATATAACGTATTTCGGAAAATCTTTCTAAATGATACAAATGATAAAAAATGATAATTTCCTGGAAATGAAACGTATTTCGGAAGATATATAACGTATTTCGGAAAATCTTCCTAAATGATACAAATAATGAAAAATGATCCTTTCTTGGAAATGAAACGTATTTCGGAAGATATATAACGTATTTCGGAAGATATATAACGTATTTCGGAAAATCTTCCTAAATGATACAAATGATGAAAAATGATCATTTCTTGGAAATGAAACGTATTTCAGAAGATATATAGAGTATTTCGGAAAATCTTCTTAAATGATACAAATGATGAAAAATGATAATTTCTTGAAAATGAAACGTATTTCGGAAGATATATAACGTATTTTGGAAAGTCTTTCTAAATGATATAAATGATGAAAAATGATCATTTCTTGGAAATGAAACGTATTTCGGAAGATATATAACGTATTTCGGAAAGTTTTCCTAAATGATACAAATGATGAAAAATGATCCTTTCTTGAAAATGAAACGTATTTCGGAAGATATATAACGTATATCGGAAAGTCTTCTTAAATGATACAAATGATGAAAAATGATCCTTTCTTGGAAATGAAATGTAGTTCGGAAGATATATAACGTATTTCGGAAAGTCTTCATAAATGATACAAATGATGAAAATCATCAAAATCATGCACTTTGGCATGCAGGGAGAGGCTCCAAATTAGAGTTTTCTGAGTTTTTAAAATACATATGATAAGAGAAGCTGTTTCATGAATGATGGAAACTGGAAAATAAATCTTCAGTCACTAGCGAGTGAGAGCCATTCACGTGAATTGATAAATAAGATTGTGACATGTTGTGTCGCATGGGTAAGGACAGTCAATGGCTTTGACATTTTTTGCTCGGTCGAAGTACCAGCCACCTACAGACTCTGCCACTCTCTGTTAAAAAGACAATTATGAGCAGAGTTTAACAAACTTGTGATTGCTACGATGAGATATAAACCATATGACCGGTTTTTTGAGAGGTGATGTTACCTTTCCGTCTAGTTGGGGAGAATCTTGGGCAAACCAAGTGTCCTGTCTTTCAGATTGACAATGCGCAAAACAAGAGTTTATGAAAAGACCGTTCTGGTCGGATGTAGAGAATGAATTTACGGAAAACACCATTTGATTTCTGAATTCTATTTGATGTAAGACAAAAAAACAGGAATTATAATCAACATGGTGCACGCTCAGCATAGAGTATAAAGAGTGACGGTAACTAATAAACTTGAATTAGAAATTTCACCTTGGAAGAATTGGATCTGTGATGAATTACAATGCGAGAGATCTGATTTGCATGCCTTCCAGATGCCACCTGGATCAGCAGATGAAGGAGCTAAGCTCTGTCGGATCTGACAGAGAAAGTTCATATGTGTTTTCAAGATTCAAACACTGTGGGCGGATGAAAGAAAGACAATATTATTACCTGCCACGAGTCATATGCTGTGTTGAGAAGAAACATTGGGGTTTTGATGTCTGAAACCAAGTTCTGGGGAAAGAAGCACTGAGGAAAAGAGAAAGGGCACAAAGGATAACGTCAAAAGATTCTCTCAAGCCTTGTCTACTGGAAATATTGCTAAGGAAACAGTGATAATTTATAAAGTGAAAAGAGATGTACCGAAGTAGGATCCAAATGGTTTGTACAAGTACTGGACAAGTCAACACCTGCTTTTACCAAAGGAAGCAGCGGGAAGATTTCGAATTATGAAAATAAAATACCAGTACCTGCTCGGGTTTTGTCGCGAGGACATAGTAGAGATCATTCAAAGCGGTCAAAGCCATGGTCGCTCCTCATGGTGGTGGCGGCATCGCCGGAGATGGGAGCAGGCGGAGGAAGAGTGACTTCGTTAGGATCGAGCTTAGGGTAAGGAGCTTTGGGCTCCGACGCGGCGGGAGTAGAGATCCGGCCATCGTGATTCTCCTGCCCACTCATGATTTGATTCGATTCACGATTCACGATTCTTCTTCTTTCAACATGATACTCAAATTTTTAATTAATGTTAGTAAACTATGGCCCGTTTTTGACTGAATACTAAAAATGAAGCTTTTTGATTAAGGTGCTAATTTGATCAGAAAATTTTTAAAAAAATTATTTTGATCAATTTTTCAAAATTTTGATTTGGCTTTTTCATATTGTTCTTTTTGCAGCGGTGATCCAATTTTTTTTCTATTTTTTTATTTATTTTTAACGGATTTTAAATTTATTATTTTAAACGTGGATCATAATATAGTTAACAATAAAATGTAAGACAAATAAATACTCTTTCCGTTTTTAAAAAGAGGATTTTCTAGCTCTTCTTTTTATTTAATAAAAATAATCTTTTTTAGTTTATATGTATTTCTTGAACCAAATTGGTTATATGTATTTTTCTTAATTAATAATAATTAAAAATTTTAAAAATATAATTAAAAATAATGAAATTTATTGAATATTACTGGTCTCAAGTTATAGAAAATTGATCGATATAAAAAAAAAAACAATGCAGTATGAATAAATTGGCCATTTTAGAGAAAATGACCTTGGCATATCGCAAAGTGGTCCGTGGTTTATGTAATGAGATGAAAGTGGACGCCGCTGAAAGACTTGTTCTTGAAATGGAGAAACACGGGATTGCTCATGATGTGTGTGTTTACTCGGCCATAATCCAAGGACATCGCAAGGACAAGAATTTCCATCAAGCTTTGCGTTTTTTCTCAGATAGAGTGGCGCCCAAAAGAAACAAAATAAACCGTGTGATTGCAAGCTCGATCCTTCAGTGCTTTTGTCAGATGGGCATGTTCTCGGAAGCTTATCATCTGTTTATAGAGTTTAGAGAGAAGAACGTTTCTCTTGATAAGGTTTGCTACAATGTCGCGTTTGATGCTTTGGTAAAGCTTGGCAAAGTAGAAGAAGCCATCAAGTTGTTCCGAGAGATGACTGGTGAAGGTATAACTCCCGACGTCTTCAACTACACGACTTTGATAGGTGGTTGCTGTCTACAAGGCAAAACTGCGGAAGCCCGTGATCTGATGNTAATCCGGAGGAGTCAGTTGACCTGTTTTGTCCATCCTCGACAAGTGTCCACGACAAAGGTGTTTTGCTTTGTGATTGCGGATTTCGTGTTTCGCATCCCACTTTTGTCGTGCGGGGGAGTATTAAAAATATCTTGGGGAGCAAGACTTGTATACACAAACATTTAATTGGTGTATTATTATAGAATTTTCCCTAATAAATTTGTTAGATTTTCTAAAAGAAGCTTGCAAATAAGCAACAATTTTCCTACCGAATTACTTAACCGTGATATATTGGTGGGTAATTTTCCCAACCAAAATTTTGGTGGGAAATTCGGTGGTATTTTGACATGTTTTCTTGAAGTGTCATAATCCTCACGTTCAAACTCTGTTTCCAAAATTTGATCATTGATGCTCCATAAAATAAATTTTACCAACAAACATCTCTATACGATTCTAATGGAGATCATGTTTCAATTTTGTTTCTAAACAAATCAACAAGAGAAATATATCGAACAAAAATGGGGAAATTGGAAATAAAGGACAAAAAAACTCAACTATTGTCCCTTTAATACTTTCTCACTAATCATTGTCCCACTATGATTTATATTAATTGAAAAAATTACCCTTAAATAATATTTTTTATTTTTTTTGTAAACTTTTAAAAAATTAAAAGAAAAGAAACGAGAAAACTTTTAAAAAGTGGTAAATATGATAGAAAATAAAAGGCTGGTAAATCACAACATTCACGACCAGAAAAAAAAAACTTGTCCTCGTCATCTCCGCCGTTATCGTGCTCTCCTCGTCATCTCCGCCGTTATCGTGCTCTCCTCGTCATCTCCGGCTTTTCTCCACCGTCCCCGCCTTAAAATCATAAGTTCTTTTTCTCTTTCCCCGCCGTCTTAGCATTGCTCCTTTAATTAGGGTTTATGGTCTCTTAAGGAATCAAATTTATCGATCTAGGGAATCTTAGTCAATTTTGACTTGAGGGACAACGCTTCTTAATATGGATTTTTAGATTTATGATGTTTTGGCTTGTTCAAAATCGCATTGGAAATCCTTGTTACACCTCAGACCTTCGACTTCTATCGCTTTTTCCTCTGCACTCATAGAGAATTTCTCTACATCTTCAGAAGTATTACCTGAAACACTTGATAAATCTTCACAATCGGAGGAAATATGGAATGTTATTGTAAGTAAAGTCGGTGATAGAGTCACTAGCTTATAAACGTGCAGTAAAAAGTTAGAAAAATTGGGAGATCATTGTGTAAATTAAAGCAGCAACAAAGAGTTCAATTTTTATTTTTATTTTTATTTTGCCTAATGTTGTTGTCTCCTTGTGCGTGTATACCTGAGCATACACGGATGTGTGCTTGATTGGTTTGATTGAACAAAACTGTGTTGACACTATTAAGTTAGCTTTAGAAGAGAAATTTTGTATGGAGATCTTAAGCTTTTCTTCTTGTCAGATTTTAGTCGAAATCAATAAAATGTATTCCTGTTATCTCATGTTGATTGTTTCCACTTAAGAAATGTGTTTATATATATATATGAATATTTTCTAAAAGCTGTGTTTTTGCAACATATATTGATCTTCTCTATTGATGCATTTTATACATCTCTTTATGGAATTTGCATTGTATCATGTTCAATTTTCTTACGGAATTTCTAGATGATATCAGGGAGTTGAATGCATCAGATATTGATGTTTTGATTGATATGCTACAATCTGATATTTTGATGTTTTATGTTTTGTAGACATAGAAGACGAATTCCCGAAACGTATGTTTAAAGCGGGACATGAGCCACAAGTGGAGAAAATTAACAACAACTGCAAAAGGTATATTTTGAGCATATTGGAGAAGTTTCTTCTAGAAGAGTACAAAGAAGTAAAAACAGATTCAGTCTTCTCACATGTTTTGGCAATCCATCAAAACGATCTAGGATATTCAGCGAGGTTGATTCACAGTATCTTATGTAGGGAGTTGGTTACTAACAAAAAACATGAGCTTTGGTTCGTGTTTGGAGGGAGGCCACTCAGATTTTTGATGCAAGAGTTCTATGCAGTTACAGGGCTGAAGTACAAAGATGATAATGAGATCAGCAATTTAGCGAAATGGAAGGATGATAAAGGGTTTTGGAGCAAATTGCTCAATAGTGAGAGAAAGATTACCATGAAGAACCTGCTTGGGAATGTTCTAGGTAGTGTTGAGAACTGGAATCAGGTGGTATGTGCAAATATTTTGGTATTTTACAAACACTTTTCTCCGGAATACCTCTAACAGCACTAACCGCATACTCACGGGACTCCCATGCTTGGTTATAAGAGAGATCGCATCCATGCTCTATACGCATAATATTGATGATATAATTCGGTTTAGGCCCTTCTTTCACACCCACATATTTATGCATGATAAGATTTCCAATCGTTTGTGCTGAAGCTGTCCTAGAGAATTTGCTTTTCTTTGAAGGAGCACATGTATGTTCAGCCACATACTTATTGATTTTGAAATACGTAGACCCCTCTCAACACTGTGCACGAACACTCCATTCGCAAGCGCTTTCTTTGCAGCGTATACACCAAAATTTCGTATCAGATTTTGTCACCCTGTAGTCAAAATTATACTTTATGGCAGAAATTTCCATAGTGGCTTTTAGAAAGTCCCTGCTTGTGAAATCTGTAACCCATCATCATCACCAACTTCTGCGTTTTTGGGATTGCTTTTCAAATAACCCTTATGTTTATACTCATTCACACATTCTGCCAAAGTTTCTTTGAAATTACTTTCATCAGCTCCATCACTTGAATCACGTAGATCCTCATTTAAATAAATATTGAGTCCGCTCACTCGCTCTTCAACTCTGGATTTAAATGTCACACATAATCGTATAACAACATTCTTTTTAAAATACCCAACCAAATTTTTCACTTGTCGATCGTTCGAGATAAAAACTGGTGGAGATTCTAAGTTACTAACCAAAGCACTAGGTAGATAACTAAATTTTACATCAACCATACTCGTTTCTACTCCGTAGTCTTCGAAAATAATCATCTTTAGTTCTTCAAGAGTACTAGTGGATTCCAAAGTAAGTAATCTATCACATTTTTCTTGATCAACAATAAATCTCCATTCGTTGTTGCCAGAGGATCTCCAAACACCACACGTCACGTAAATCTCTAGCATATTTATCTGTGATACAAAAAAATCAAAAAAATATTTTTGAAAAAGAATTCACACAGATCAATTTGTGGTAAAGCAAAGAACAAATTCGATAAACTCACCAGAACACGTTTGAAATGTATAATACTTTGCAGAGATGTAGAAAAAAGAAGGAAAGGAAGAAGACGGCGTGGAGAAACATGGGAGATCGTGATTCTCTTATTTCCCGCAGAAGACACGTTCTAAAACTCACAAAACATTAGATTTGACAGAAAATGTATTCTACGATGTCGTAGAACACATATAATCCGTAGAATACACGTTCTACAATTCGCAGAATATTTAGATTAGACAGAATATATATTTTAAAACTCGCAGAACGTAACGAGACTGTAGAATATGTATTCTACCATCCGTAGAAAAAATCAAAAAATATTTTTTCTTACGTTTTTGAAATTATCAAAATTTTTTATTTCTTTAATTATATTTATTTTCTTTTTTAATAATTAAATTGGTATTAAAAATAATTTTTAAAAAAGAAATTAGATATTAAAATATATAATTGTAGGGGTAGTTTTGTCAAAATTAAAAATATAGATGACGTAGAAAAATATCCGTTTATTTCCAATTTTCCCAACAAAAATGGAGTTTAAAACTTTAAATAAAAGTTTATTGCAATAATAACGATAAAAAAAAAACGTACAAAAGATGAAGAAAATAGTTAGGAGATTACATCGATACCACTTACCATTATAAAACACATCTCTACTTAAGAAATCTAAATCACACTAAACAGATAATTATGAAACTTAAGAAAAAGCATTACAAACCATAATTTTACTCAAATTACATATACTCCTACAATACACACTTACCTTTAAAAAAGCGAAACTAAAGACTTGTTAAGAAGGTATTCGATCTTTCCCCTTGAAAAAATAAGAGAAGATTCGAAAACGTTACATAACGAAGATGTCTCTGCACCTTCTACAAGACTCGAAAACGTTTGAAATCGGGATTCCGACGATCGGAGAACGGTAAACTGAGATCTGAATTTACTTGTTAAATCATGAAACATCTATGCGCAGCAATATGATCAGATCGTTGGTTGCGTCGGCGGGTTTGAACACGGAGACGAGGCTTTTCTTCGCAAAGAACGCCGGCAAGGGAACTTCACTCGGCGGCGGAGAGGTCGAGGTGACTGGACCAGCGTAAAACAAAGCCGGCTTCGATTTCCGATCGGAATTTCGGATCTGAGTCGGAATCTTCACCGGATCTGATCTCATCTGACGGGTAGGTTTCAGATCTGGCTTTTCAATTGCCGGATCTGGTATCTCTTTGCCGATATCCTCTCCACGCTTTAAAATTCTCACGTGGTTGGAGACGATGTTGTTGTTGTTGTTGGTGTGGTTGAGATTCTTCTTCTTTGTTCCCTCTGGGATAAAAACAGAAGGAGGAGGAGGAGAGATCGCCGCTTGATGAAGTGGCGGACTCCGGCGATGGCGATTGGGTATTGGTTTTTTTGGCCGGTGAGGGGGAAGGCTGTTTCTGGAGAGAAGATCACGAGGATAAAGAAGCGAAACTCCCATGGCTTTAGATTGGAGGAGGAGGAAAGGAAGGAGAAGGATTATTTCTGGAGAAAATCGAAATGTTAGAAGGAAAATGAGAGAGATTGTATGGGGAAGGGCATAATTGTAAAAGGGAGATACTTGAGAGGAAGATGAAAAAAAGGGGAGTTGTTTTATACACGATTTGCTATAGCGTGTCTTCGATGGCAAAATGCTGTTTCTTAGCAACTCTCATTGTTGTCTTATTTTATTTTTTTTTTTCTTTCTAACAATTTGTTTTTTTATTTTTTTTATAAAATAATAAAAAGAAGTTGCTCGCCCACTAATCAAAACGTACATTTCGCGGAAAAGAAAATGGAATATTTCTCTTCTTTTTTTTGTGGTCTAAAACAATAATAATATTTCAATCTTATATGTTAATTTAATAGTTAAATTTATAAAATGGACAATGTTTAAGGTACCTCAGTTATCTCTTTATAAATTATACATTTAAATTTTTTTACATCATAAACGTATAAATAGTTCACAACAAAATTTCATCAATTTATCTAATACTTAATTTGCACGTAGTGGTATAATAATCTATATAGTATTATTTGATTCGGTCGATTATAGTTGTCATAATAATCTTCTATATATTAACATGAAGAGTTGGGAGATAAAGTTGCTGATGTGTCATCCAATTATTCTCAGTATTTAGAAAATTTATTAATTTATTTATTTTCCTTTTACTATATATCTAGTCAAATAGTTTTTAAATTGATAATTAAATATTTTGCCATATGTCAGGCTCTCATTAATTCGATCATTAACTAATTATTTTTCTTTTATTTTCATTAGTGGGTTATCCTCGTTTCGCGCGGTATATTATATATTTATTTGTTGATGTAGTTAAAAAAATATGGTAATAGCAAAACTTTTAATTAAATTTAGTATTTTGCAAAAAGAATTTTTAATAATAATTTAGTATATCAGTATTTGATGGGTTTATATATATTCAATAAAATAAAATTTATTTTAAAACATATAATAAATACCATTCAAACCTACGTTATAGAATAATTGATATATATATATTTCTCTCTTTCGAAATATGGATCGAATTTCCATTCGTCTATATCAATTTCGGTCTGAAATCATCTAACATATTTCCAAGATGCACTCATAATTTTTTTCTCACTTTATCTCACTATCTATCTCTTTTTTATAAGAATCTCACTTTCTATCTCTCACTTATGAACGCGATAAGTTGAACTGCATACCACATTTTAGTATGATTTAACCTAAGAATCATCTAATATGTTTCCAAGATGCACTCATAATCTCTCTCTCACTTTATCTCATTCTCTATCTCTTTTTTATAAGAATCTCACTCTCTATCTCTCACTTATCAACGCGATAAATTGAACTACATACCACATTTTGGTATGATTTAACCTAACTTTCACTATCTTCTTCATATTTTCCATTTTTTTGCCAATTTTGGTGTTTACTTCCTGACTTCAGTGTTGGAGAGCTTTCAGGAGGACTTCATCCATTCGTCCTCTCAATGATTGGCTTGAACACGTTATCATTTTGGGATACTACAATTTGCCTCTCATAACATGCATTCTTGCATACCCATCAAAAGATTGGAGTTGCAATTCGAGCTTGTAGAAGCTCTTGCGAGTATTCCTTTGTTGAACGAATCTTTGTTCGCATGCTTAAATACTGATTTCTAACCATCTAAACGCATTTTCCCCCTATAACCCACTTTAAATTAACTGACAGATTCCGAAAGTTTGTCCAAAACAATGACTACTCAATAATTATGTTTTTTTGTTTTAATATAGTTTTAAAAAAAATTATACATTTGTTTTGGGACTAATCTTTATTGGTTGTTTTAAATTATATATCACAACATTCTTGATTTTGTTTATAAAAAATAAATACTTAAATTACAAACACTAAATTCTACAATTACACTCTTGTCCAATAAGACTAAGAAGCCATGAGAAACCAGTTAAATGTTTTTATATCCAAATAAAATTATAAAATAAGATTAAGTGTATATAGTATTTATGTTAAATTTTATTTCACGATTTAATGTTTAAAATTTTTAAATTTATATTATTGTAATATTTTTGCTTTTTAACGGTTTTGGAATGGATTTAGATATTCACGGATATTAGAAAATCCGGATTCTGAAAGTTTGTTTGGATGTGGAAGCCTAAAAAGAGAGGAAATTCAACTTTTTATATATATATAGATTTATTTTTGTTTGAATTCTATTTTTTACTAGTGGTTGATTCGCGCTTTGCACGGAATTTTGTGTTGTGTTTATTGACATAGTTAGAAGAAAACTCGATGATATCAATTTTTTCATTAAATTTTGTATTTCACAAAGTAAAAAAAAAAATCAATTTCTAATATTTGTAGTGTTTAATGGTTTTTATATCTACTTGATCTAATTATATATATACAATATTTAGAAAACAATTACATAATATATTAACAAAACTTTAAAATCAAATTTGGTTTGTAAATATCTGAATATTTATGTAGGTTTATGATTTCTGAATATCCATTTCCGAATATCTGTAATCACATATCCAATTCCGGATAGTTACATCAGCGTCTTCCAAAAAAAAACATCATGTAGTTAGTCATTCAATCATTTGAGAGTATCTCAATTCTCTGACGTGTTTCGAATGTGCACTCATAATCTCTCTCTCTCTCTCTCTCTCTCTCTCTCTCTCTCTCTCTCTCTCTCTCTCTCTCTCTCTAGCTATTCTCAATGTCGCCTCTCTAATTTGAGCTTTGTATATTTGTGGGAGGACTTCACCCATTCTCTATTTCAAATATTAGGTTGAACATATTAACATTTTGGGATACCACAATTTGCTTCGCATACCCATTAAAAATTTAGAGTTGTCATTCTAGCTTCTGGAAGCTCTTGCGAGTATTACTTACCCTTTAACATGCATTTACTTTTATAATTTAATATTTTAATCTTCTTAAAATTTATATATTTTTCNCTATAATTTTATGGTTTACTATCCATATCTACCTAATCATTTAAATAAAGTACCCCATTTTTTAAAATAATGAATAAATGCATCGATATATAGTAAAATATCATTTATAAAGAAATGTCTTTTCAAATTCTTGTTAAAATCAATAAATGATAGTTACCATGATAATTAAAGTATAATAACACATAATAAGATAAATTATATTAGCAATTTAAAATTAACAAATGAGTCGATGATGTGTCACAATTTTAGAGTATGAGAAAATGATGTGGCATAAAAGCCTATTCAACTTTATATATAGAGTGGGGACAAACACAATCTTTACAATCACAGTAATTTAATTGCATTATTAATCAATTTAGATTCTAGTTGGGGTGTTGAACAACTCACCATGATTTATAATTAATCGGCACGTTACTTTTAAAATGGCCACAATGAGATACTTTGCCTCCGAAGCAATTCAGAGTAATTTGCTAAAACACTAATTGGGATTATATAAACCTTCGAGCGACAAAATTTAATGTATGTTTTTAAATGTCAATTATGGCTATGTACTCACTGAAAACCTTGGAATATAATAAGATGAATGTATTACCACTTTTGGGAAGATTTACTAACTTCATACCAACTTGGGGTTGATATTATTGGCGAGGATGACTCGGGGCTCTACTCCGGTACTTTGCAGTTTATGGTGTAACTGTATTGCTAAGCCATCAAAAGCACTGAGGGAGACGGTGATGTCGCTGTGAATTTGTAGTGGATGTGGATTAAAAATGGAAGGAGTAATACCAAGATGTTTGATTGGGCAGATATGAAATGAAATCTGAGTCAAGGGATTACTTAGGGAGACGAATTTGGACCATTATTCGTTGTGTGGTATGGGTCTGCTCGTTTAGGATTGTTTTGATCATGCTGACTTCTCCGATGATGTATGCGTCGGAAAGATTGAATTTGTTGAGACACATGAGCAGAGTAATTCATAGCTAAATACCAGTGCTACGGTTGTCTATATATGTATGATTGGACTCACAAGGAAGGCCAGTGTTTGTGTTTGCCAAGCTCATCATTTCGTCATGATTCTGGAACCTGAACATCTCCTTGAGTATTGGGGAAACGACATCGGGAAGTTCGACGAAGGTGGTTTGTTCATTGAAGCGGATGGAGATATTGGAGTCGCAAAGCTTGAAGTGGTGGTTATTGCACGTGACGTCGAATCCACTAATGGCATAAATTTCTCCCTCGTGCATAAGGTGTTTGAATGTGTTAAGGCGGTGAAATTTATGGAACCTTGAATGAGAGTTGACTGTCAGGAAGAAGAAAAGACATTGTGAGGCTGGTTAGATGAAATTAGTGTGAGAGGGTACCTAAAAATTAGAGTATATACCTTCTCATCTAGGAGGAGCATATCGACACCCATGAGTTCTCCACCTTTCTTAACATTACGGGCCTCCCAGAATCAAAAGAACCTTCCGACGACAGGCTGAACACTTCGGACAGCTTTCAAGTCGGAGAAGAATAGAGGCGAGGTTGCCATATTTCACCGAGTTGTTGTTGGATAGAGAGGAGATCTGTTGTTGTGAAATAGAGGAGATGGATAGGACATCAGACATTCTATTTATAGATGGTATAGGTGAATATAACAGTAGTTGCGAGAATTTAAGGTCGTAATTAAGTGGTCAATGAATTGTTCTTTGGCAGTTACACGTTTGATAGTATTGTTGTTGTAATTGTGAAATTGTGAGTGATTACCTGTAATCAATGTGATTAACGGCTTGGACATTGAAGCGCCTCTTGAGTTTGCTGTGTTGTTGATTTCACAGGTGAAGGATTCAGAAATCGTGAGGGCATATATATATTTTGTTGGAGAAGAAGATGAGGAAAGAGGCAGGGAGGCATCTAAGCGCGTTGATTTCGTAGATCAATGAATCATAAAGCAAATTGGACATAAGGGATGAGCAAATCGGATCCGGCGTCAGTGTTTTTGAAACAACTGGTCAACAACCGCTTTGCATGCCGCTGAAGTGCGTATGAACGCTGATCGTCTCAGATCTGAGTTTTCTCCGCTACGGCGGTGATCTCCATTGTCGCCATAACTGTATTGTATTTTGTTTCTGCGTTTGGAGGTTATTCTTGGGCCTTATTTTTGTAATTTGTTGTTAATTATTGGCAGATTTTTTGGCCCATTTTGAGTGTGATTTTAAATGGTTTTGGACTATGCAGAGTGAAAATAAGATTAGATTAGAGGATGAAATGAAACAAAGTAAGTGTTGAGGTGTCAAAAATATAGAGTAAGAGTAAATGAGGTGGCATCATATGATGAGAAAGAATTCTCCTTTATATATATAGATTTTTCCTACTATTTCTATTTCCAAACATATTTTTTTGGATACTAAATGATTTAAAAATAAATCACATACAAATTCGTTTACATTTGTTTAAAAACGATTTGTTCTAAACGAACTTTTTTATAAATGTTTTGAATATATGTTTTGAATATATCTAATTTCAATTGTTGATCATCACACAAAATTATTTCATTCAAATATATGTTTTAAAATGAGACTCATTTGACCTATGAAAAATAAAATTAGATAGTAACTAATTTATTTTTTCTGGTAATTTTTTTTATAAAATCCACATTTTATTAAGTTTAAATTTCTAATACAATTCATATTTTTAGTAAATAAGGATTATAAACACACAAAAAACCAATACGGTTTAATAAAGTTATACAATTTGGGAAGAATATTTTTATTTACTCAGAGAATATTCTATTGGTGTAGGAGTGACTATTTGAGAGCGGTTTTGGAAAATATTTTCCCAATCAAAATAATATTTATCATATAATCCCAACAAATTCGGTGCCAATTATTTTTTGATTAAAAAGGAAATAAATTAAATACATAAAATTGATTTTAATTGATTTCCATTTAATATTGTCATAGAATATTTGTGGTATAAATGCTTTTCATGTGATTTTAATATCTCTTTTTAAAGCTTTCTGTTTTTAACTAATTTGTATTAATTTTTACAAGATTCGTCAAGATATTGTAATAGTTATGACCTAAAATCTTGCAATTATTTCCAAAGATCTTGCAACTATTTAAAAAGATTTCACAACAAGCTTCACGATCACTTTTTTTCATTATATAGCATGGCCACGAACATAAGTTTTTAATTTCTAATCTATGTGCAAATGTATTCTTATCGCTTTCTCTTTTTCTAAGATTTCACGAATTCCTAATGTGTATTTTTTATATGTTTCAGATGATGATTCAAGGTCGAATTTGTTGAATATCTTGGAAATTTCTTGGTAAAACTCATCATCAATCTTCCATTGTCTTCACTCTACATGTTCTCTATCTCTCCTAGATCTCTCTATATATTATGTAATGTTCCTCACGAATCAAATGGGACAATTGAAATCCTAAGATCATTTGTAATTGTTTTATTATTTAGCTTCCTCTCACAAACCTAAAAGGCGTTTTTTTTACTATTTAGTTTTTTTTTTTGCAGATGGAGTGTATATTAAGTGGAAACCTTCTTCCTCGGTTTTTATCCCAGTACTTGCCGTTGTATGTGAGTGTTTTTATTGAATGATTGTTTTTTTTTGTCGAACATTTAGTTTTCAGATGATATATATAAGTTGAGTTTCATCTATATCGTTCTGTTTTTGTAGGTATGATGGCAACATCCAATGGTGATAAGAGAATATCCACCATTATTTTTGGTTCGCGTGAGTGTAAGAGAGAGATTGGGAGACAATTTGCGGTAATTTAAATCTAGGATTTCTCATTTTGCTCTTACATTATCATGTCCCCTATTTTTTTCTTTTTTATTCTCATCTTTATTGTCAACAATGCAGCTTTTCCGAGGAACAACCCATGTTCTTCAGCTACTTAGATGACCTCAGGTAAATCCCGTAACCTGAACCTCATACTCTCGACTTGTTCCCAAATTCAATTTTGGGATTGAAATTGATTAATTAAAAGTTGGGGGGTTAAATCCGTGTAAATAAATTTTTCCGGTTGGGTTTAATTGATAATTTTGGAGGTTTGGGGCCAATTGAGAATTCGCAGAATTAAGGGTTAAATTGATCAATTGGAAAGTTGTTCGGATGGACAATTCTGATCGAATTAAAAGTTGTAGGGCAGTTATAGGAAGACCGTAAAGTTGGAGGGCTTAAGCGCAATTCTCATGGTTTCTTCAAAACCCTACGCGACGTCCCTATAACCTCACGCCTCCCTTGATCGAGAGAGAGAGAGATCGTGTGTAGAAGCTTGACCTGAGAGTTGTGTGGTGATTTGGAGAAAGGAAGAGACCGTGTGAGGAGGGTGAGCGGCGGAGCTAGGTGCGGGAGTGCCGTGCGAGTAAACCATCACCATCATCATCATCATCTTGGTAAGCCCTTGTTTCAGTAGTGGTAGGTAGTTTTCGATCGGAGATGTTGTGGCGTTGGTTTTGGTGGTTACGGACTCGCCGGAGAAGACGACGGCAGCTGAGAGTCGCGCCGTGGGACTGAGGAGCAAGCTACGGCGNTGTAACTCCCTTCACCCATTAATCAATCTGATTTTATCTTATCGACATAAGAACATCTCTGAAACTGACCCGTTTCTATGTTTTTCTTCTTGCAAGAGTAACATGTCGATAGTGGAGTTACTTGGAGCTAAATCCCCTCTCATACAATGTTGGGAAGCTCGCAGCAAACCTGAAACTTCTGTTTAGGTACTGCTTTACTTACAAAATCTGATGGACCATTACTTGTTTGAATCGTAGATATAACTAGATCTCTTTTAGCTCTATCTCCGAAGATACTTGTTCCCAATATCTTTGAAACTTTTCTCAAGTCTTTCTCCTACACACCATGCTCAAACTCTCATTAAAGCTTATGATTTCTTGTAAATCCTTTGAAATCTCTTTAGACTCAATTTCTTCTGAAATTTCAGATTCTTCTAATGAAAAAGAGTCTCCACCTTGAGCTGATGAATCCCTTGTCTCAAAACCATATGGAGTAGGTCCTTGAATCAGATTCTCGCTGAATGTCACCTTCTTTGACTTCTTCTTTTTAACTTCTACCTCAGCTCTTGGCACGTTCGCTTCAGCCTTAGAAACTGTGCCTTGAAAATAATATAAACCACCTTGGTATTTTCTAGATATTACCTTCTTCCTGCCTTTGTAGAAATGAATCTTGAAGTCACCTCCTTCATACATGCAACCTGATTTTTCTAACATCCCATAAGAAATTAGATTCCTACTCACCTCTGGCATGTACTTGACATCCTTGAGTATCACTGCAGAACCATCTAGATTCTGAATTCGAATCTTTCCCATTCCTTTAATGTTACCATGAGTGTTATTAGCCATCGGAACTCTACCACCATCGAACTCCTTGAAGTCAAACAAGACTTCTTTGTCTGGTGTACTGTGGTATGAACAGCCTGAGTCCATAACCCATTCTTTCATTGTATCTTGAGTGCTGACACTTAACACCATAGGTTCCTTAAAATCTGTTGCAACATTTGCTGAATCTGCATTTTTCTTTCTATGAGGACATTCCCTTTTCCAATGCCCTTCATCTCCACAGATAAAATAACCTTTGTTGTTTTTCTTTCCTCCTCTGCTCTTACACCTTCCTTTCCACTGATTTGAGCCTCCATTTCCATTCTCTGACCTCTTTTCTGATCTGCCTCTAGCCTCAACATATAACCATTCTCCCTCTGTTCTTGAAAGCCTTCCACTTTCTAACAACTCTCTCTCTCCTTAGACTTGGCAGGAATAGCTACTTCCTCTAACTCAATAGCTTTCCTACTGTACTTAAGAGTATCTTTTAAAGAATCATACCTAGACGGAAGGGAGTTGAGGAGTAGTATTGCTTGAACCTCGTCTGGTATTTCGATGTTGAGATTGCTCAAATCTGCGATTAGCTTCAAGAAGTCATCTACATTATGATCAATTGACCTTGAATCTTGTATTTTGAACGAATACACCATCAGGTGAGAATGGACGCGATTAGGCAAAGTCTTTGCCATGTAAAGCCTGTCAAGAGTAGCCCATGTTTGAGCTGCCGTTACACACTTGTCTAGTTTCCTTAAGACATGATCTCCTACGCACATGAAGATAAAATTTAAAGCCTTCTCATCTCGCTCCAATCTTGCAGCTTCATATTGGCTCTTTTTCTTCACAGCCTCTGGATCCTTTTCATCCACCTCTTTGGATGTCTGTTCCGTAAGAACATCTTTCAGCCCTTGAACGGTTAAGTTCGCAAGCATCCTTTTCTTCCACATCCCGAAATCACCAGATCCGTCGAACATGCTCACCTTGACCTCTTGTGTCGTCGTCATTGAGTCTCCAATCAGATCCTTCTAGCACTCACAATCAAACCTGGATTGCTCTGATACCACTTGTAAGGGTTTTTAACTTCTCGATGTCTTTTGATCTTAGGATCTATGCAATGAATTAGAAACTTAAATGACACAAGAATTTGATCACCGAGGTCCCGGCCTCTAACCGGTACGTCTCGGGTGGGAACTGTCTCACACAACCTCCACTATCAATCAAAGAATACACAAACGCACTAATCGGCGCTCTCTTTGTGTTTCAGGTACAAGTCACATATTAGAACAATAGAAGAAGAAAAGTTTAATCACAACTCACGACAAAGAAGACTCGAACTTCCTTCGTTGCTCTCTTGGATTCCCTCTTCTCTCTTCTCTCTCAATTGCTCTCTCTCTCTGTTTCTCTTGCTTGTACTATCTCTCACGACTTCTCTTTTTTCTGTCTTAGGGTTATCTCTTCCTCGTCTCTTAGTTTAAGTAACGAACCAAAAGCTTATTTGGTATGGGCTTGAACAAGCTTGGCCCAATTTCTGAATTAAACCAATTAGGCCCATATGAAGCAAACATACCCAATAGAAACTAATAACATTAAAAAAGTAAAGTAAGAGAAAAAAATAAAAACTACCAAATAAATAGTGTTAAATATAAAAAACATATATATGACTCATCTTATTATATAAAGCAAAATGTTTCAAAATTGCTAACTCGCATGATCGTGACACGTGTGAAGTCAAACGATCAGATTTTGACACGTGTTTAATAAATCTTTAATTATAACAAATAATATTAACATTAATAAAAGTAAAATTTAAAATAAATTCCTAATCCTAAAAAGTAGAGGAAAAAAATAGTAGTTATGTTTAGATTAAGGAAATTAAACAAAAAAAATAAGTAAAAGCCAAAGCTAAAGAAAAAAAGCAAAACCATATTTTACTTTAGAATAAGAAAATGAAACAATAGATTACAATCCTAAAAATAAAAGGAATAAAAGCCAAAGTTTATGAAAAAACCATATTTCAATTTTGAATAAGGAAATTAAATAATAACTTACAATCCTAAAAACTAAAGTTTTAAAAAAGGAAAAAAAAAATTAGTATTTTTATTTAGATTGATGGAATTAAAAAATGGAATACAATCCTAAAGAGAAAATGAATTCTCATTCCACACCTCTATATAATTAACCAAATTGATAACTTCTCAATTTCACAACCAAAAAAACTTTTCATAAGATTTTTCGTCCATAAGCTGTAGGTTATCTTTTGTCTAATAGAAGACGTAGTTACGTAAAGAAAAATTTCATGTTACGTAAAGAGAAAAACCTGATCGCGCCACGTGTCAAGTCAATCGATCAGATTCTGACATGTGTAAAAGAAATTTCCAAAAAAAAATCCAATTAGTTTTTGACACATAATATTAACAACAGAAAGATACTTTTATAATCGATTCATAATCTTAAAAAGTAAAATTAATAAACAAAAAATAAAAATAAAAATAAAAATAAAAAAGTAAAATTTTCCTAAAAGCCAAATTTGATTAAAAAAAGAAAATTTACTAATGGAAAAAATTAAAATCGATTAATAAAAAAAACTTAAAAATTTGTAAAATTTAATAATCAATTCATAATCTTAAAATTTAAAGGTACTAAAAAATAAAAAAAATATTAAATTTATCCTAAAAGGCAAAATAATATAAAAGAAAGGAAAAAAAATCCTAAGTTTTTTCATTTATATTAAGGAAACAATTAATTACTTATCTTAAAAGGAAAAAAATCTAATTTATCACCTCTCTATAAACCACAATTTGATAGTATGTTAATTACACACTAAAAAATTTAAAATTCAATAATCGTATCCTTGATTATGATGAATGGCGAAAGAGGATCACCTTGGCGTATTCCTCTTTGCGGAACTACAAGGCCATTTGCGGTTCCGTTGATGAGATACGAGAAAGATACCGTCGTAATGCATTGCATTATCCAATTGATCCACATTGGGTCGAAACCAAATCTTGAGAGAATCTTTTCAATGAAACTCCACTCTAAGCTTTGCTCATATCTGTTTTGACCGCCATTGTACAATGTTTTTTTGCATTCGATCTTTTTAGGAAGTGGAGAGTCTCATGCGTGATCATGACATTATCCGAGATCGATCTTCTCGGGACGAATGCAGATTGATTTTCTGAAATAATTGCCGATAGGACTCTTTGTAATCTTGTGAGGATTTTTGAGAAGATCTTGTAGTACACATGACAGAGTGCTATTGGTCTATAATCAGCAACAGTTTTTGGACTTTTAATCTTGGGGATAAGCGGTACATGAGTGTGGTTGATCCTTCTTGGCAGCATGCCTGAAACGAAACATTGCTGTATTTCTTCCGTGATTTTTGGACCCATGACCTTCCAATTTGATTGGAAAAAACTCCCGGAGAATCCATCCGGTCTGGGTGCTTTATCCGGGTGGATTGAGAAGAGAGCATCCCGTACTTCTTTTGTCGACGGAAGGGATGTAATGGTAGCATTAATCTCCGGTGAGATGCATGGTTTGAGTGCACTTTGGATAATTTCAGTGATGTCTGAAGCTTCCGCAGTAAAGAGGTCTTGGAAATATGATGTGATGACATTTGAAATCTCGCTTTCTTCAAACACCGCTTTTCCATGGATGTCTTCAATCACCGAGAACTTGTTTACCACCCGTCGACTCGTGTTACCGCATGGAAATATCCCGAGTTTTTGTCACCTAGGCTGAGCCATAGATTTCTACTCCTTTGTTTCCAATAGTCCTCTTCTTTTTTATACTCGTTTATGAGTTTTGAATTAATCTCATGAATCAGGCTCTCGTTTGGTAGATGATAGCTTATAGCCTCCTCTAGCTTTATTTTTTCCACTTCGATGGTTCTTTGGCTGTTTACATGAAACTCTCTGTTCCATCGTGAGATTGCTGTACGACATTGTGAGATTCTTTGATCAACTGTTGCTGTTGGAGAAGCCATCCAACATTGTGCAATTAATTTCTTTATTTCCTCATTATTCTTCATAGTCTGTCGTAGCGGAATAGGCCTCTTTTCGTGGTGATCCGAGCCTTCAAACCAGAGATAGTTGCATCTTCCCGAAGGGAATAACTCTGCCCAAGCGATATTTGATAAAGATCGATCCAGTCTGCAATGAACGAGGTGAGTGTGACGGATGCTTCTCCATGAATGTCGTAAATCAAACAGGTCGCACTCCGACATAAAAGCTCTGAAAATTCCAAACGATCCTTCCGCTCTAGCTGATCCTCTGCTCTTCTCGGAATTATCGATGATGTCGTTAAAATCACCGTTTAAAAACCAAGGCGCGTCACAGGTGTTTGCTAAGTCAGTCAGCTCGTTCCATAAGTCTTTCCTCTTTGATTGTTCCGGCTCTCCATACGTGAATGTTGCGAAGAAGCATTTATTTTTATACGAGATGACAGTATCTATATAGTTGTCGCAACACTTTAAAACTTCCATCTCAATTTCTTGTTTCCAAAATAGCGCAAGCCTACCCCCACCGGGGCTATGAGGTGGAACAAAAACATGAGACGAGTCCAATCTAGATTTTTGAGAACAAAGTCATCCTGGTTTTTTGTCTCCATGAGAAATAAGATGTCTGGTGCCATGGTTTTATACAGTTCTCGGAGATGGTGAATTGTCGCGGGGTTCCCTAGCCCACAACAATTCCAACTCAGAATGGCTAAGGAAGAGGATTTCGCGGAATGTGAAAATCCGCCTTATCTTTTGTTGTCGCAGGAGTAGAGGCCCTTCTCGGAGCGTTTCTTGTAGCTGGAGTTTGTTGGGCCTCAACTTGAGGATGTGATCTAGAAGTTGTTCCCACCTTCTGTGAGTTGCTGACCCTTGTTGATTTTGTGGTGCTTTTGTTTTGGCTCGAGGATCTTGGTTTTTTTATTTGCTGTAGCTTGCTCACTTTTTTTTGCTTGAAGTTGCCTTGGTATGAGGATCATTGGCAATTGTTTTCTTCAAAGGGGGTGTGCCTCGTTTCCTTTTTAGTGGTCCCAGATACGGTTCAGGTTCAAGACGTGCAGCCAAAGGAACCTCTTCTTCCATGGTTTGAGCTGCTGTTTTTGATGTTTCCCCAATCTGATGGATAGTTGCATAGTTGTTTTCCTGGAGGTTTGCAGTTGCTTGTAGCATGAAAGCAGCAGTTTCCGCCATCATTCCTCGGGCCTCCCCTTCGATGACCCGTTGACGTCTTGCCGCACTTTCAGCTGGATCGGCACAATTGATATATTGAATGGTGACCTCTTGGAGCTCGTTGAGGATTTCCTCGGCAGTTTGAGTTTTGCACACTTGGCTGGAATTCAGTTTCCAAATTTCTCTGCATCGGGAATTGATTTGTTGCAGAAGTTTCAGCTTCGTCAGCGAGCATTAAGCCATCGGTCTGAATTTTTTCTCTCCACACTTGGTGTGGTTGTGGTTGACAGTTGGAGTTTGAGCGAGACTTTGGACGTATGCTCTCTCTCTCAGGTTTTGCAGATCTTCCTCTTGGCGATTATTTTGTTATTGGTAAGAGTGAGAATCGGGTATATCTAATCTTCTAGGAGTGATCTTGGTGATTCCATTGGACTGGTCTTCTAGCAGATTTCGTTCATGATTGTTCTAGTAATCACGGGCTTTATCCGAGGGCCTTTCCCCGAACGGTTTCCCATGTCTATCGAAGCGTTTGCTATACTCCTTCCTACTAGAGTCATCTCCTGTTTGTTGAGCTTTCTGTTGAATCTTCCCAGGTGGAAAGTCCTTGATTCTTTCTTCTGTAGAGTTATTTCGGTTTAAGGCAGGACAAAGAGACGCCATATGGGAGAGCCTATGGCAGTAGGAGCAGTGGTTTTCTAGTCTATGGTATTCCAGGGTGACAATAGCTTCTTCTCCTCCTTTGAATTCCATGATTGTCTCCTTCATTAGAGGTTGAAGACCATCGATTTCTACGCGGACTTTAGCAGAGGTTTTAGTGAGCCGGATGTCTTCATATTTTCCAAGCTCAGATCCAATCTTGCGGACTAGCTGGATGACAACTCGATCTATAATCATGAATTAGATATATTATAAAATTTAAATAAAAACAATTTTTTTTAAATTTCAAAAAAATTTCTTATAAAAAAATTACTCCGCGCTATAATTAGCGCGGGTTAAGTCCTAGTGTTATATTAATATTGAGTTCATGGACAATGATCTTCATCGATACATCAGAATCAACCAGAATTTGTCGGAGAAACACTGGTAACTGTTATTGGTTTCAAAATTTAATAATAGTTTTCAAAGTAGAACAAACATGAAACTGACATGAATCTACTTAATATGTTTTTTTTCTTCCGGTGATTCTTTTTTTTTTCCCAAGAATTATGTGTCTAACGTTTTTGTTTATCCTTTATAAAACATTTCTACCTAATATATTTCATGGTAATGTACCAAGTAAGCAAGAATGTTTTCTTAAATAATAATGTAATATTCGAACTAATGCTCAAACAAATTATCAATATTATAGACTAATTTAAAAAAAAACACCTTTAATATAGCTCGCATTTACTATTTCCATTAGAAATCCATAAATCTCGCAATTTGAATAGTGGATTTTAATCAATTTTTGTTTCTCTTTTTTAAAATCTTCAGTTTTTCTGAAACCATTTAATTAATTACTTAATTAATTGATCATACTTAATTTTGGTATTATGGAAACATTATTATTGTTCACAATAAAGTTCCCGGTTGTATCAATCTTCTAAACATATATAATTCACATAACCATTATTATATATAGGGGTGTCAAAATGGGTCATGGGTCATAGGTCGATCCAAATCAACCCATGACCCATGACCCTAATGGATCAAAAAAATTGACCCTAATGGGTTGATGAATCAAATGGGTCATGGGTCATATGGGTTATGGGTCAAATGGATCAATTTATAATGGGTCATGGGTCAAATGGGTGACCCGTTGGACCCATCATAATGACATCATCATGACATCATCATGACTTCATTTCATTATGACATCATCATGACATCATAACAATATTACTACTATCATAACATCATTTTCCCGCCAAAAACGTTATTCTACTTTTTCCCGCAAAAAATGCAAATTCACATTTTCCTGCCAAAAACGTGATTCCACATTTTCCCGTCAAAAATATGATTCCGCGTTTTCCCGCCAAAAACGTGATCCCGCTTTTCCCGCCAAAAACGCGATTCCGCATTTTCCCGCCAAAAACACGATTTCACATTTTCCCGCCAAAAACATGATTTCACATTTTCCCGCCAAAAACGCGATTTCGCGTTTTCCTGCCAAAAATGTGATTCCGCTTTGTCCCGCCAAAACACGATTTCACATTTTCCCGCCAAAAACGTGATATCACATTTTCCCGCTAAAAACGTGATTCCACGTTTTCCCGCCAAAGGAAAATGTGAAATCGCGTTTTTGGCTGGAAAATGCGGAATCACGTTTTTGGTGGGAAAATGCGTAATAACGGTTTTGGTGGGAAAAGCGGGATCTCGTTTTTGGCGGGAAAACGCGGAATCTTGTTTTTGATGGGAAAATGTGGAATCACGTTTTTGGGAGGAAAATGTGAATTTGCGTTTTTGGCGAGAAAATGTGAATTGGATTTTTGGCGGGAAAAAGTAGAATAGCGTTTTTGGCGGGAAAATGATGTTGTGATAGTAGTAATATTGTTATGATGTCATAATGAAGTCATGATGATGTCATAATGAAATGGAGTCATGATGATGTCGTAATGAAATGAAGTCATGATGATGGGTCCAACGGGTCACCCATGACCCATTTACACTCAACCCATTAGGGTCATGGGTCATGGGTGACCCATTTGATCCATTTTGACACCCCTAATTATATAATTCACATTTAATGTCACCTCCATACTCACTACCAACCCTTGAAATATCTGAAGACTTTCATTACTTAAAAAAAAGTTTTAGAGAAATTGACTTTAAAATAATGGTTA
The DNA here is from genome assembly GCA_002933915.1 of Eutrema heterophyllum. Lineage (NCBI taxonomy): Eukaryota > Viridiplantae > Streptophyta > Magnoliopsida > Brassicales > Brassicaceae > Eutrema > Eutrema heterophyllum. The sequence continues at coordinate 942,170 of PKMM01019763.1, forward strand.
GTGATTTAAAAAAATGTCTTATTTTGTTGGATTTTAAAAAATAAACCATCGCAGGAACATAAAAGAGAATTTAGACAGTGTAAACTTTTAGTAGAATTTTAATGGTTTTATTATAAGAAGTAGTGTTTCTCATATTTCTAGTTTTCTAGATTTTTGAAGTAATGTCGGATTTTTAACATTATTTGCTCTTTTTACACTGAAAATGCGACAGTAAAACTCAATATCCAATTTGGTTGGAAATCGAGAAAAAATGAAGATTACAAGTATATTGGAAATTAGGATGTAAGACCGTCGAATGGAAACTTGCTGAGATGACAAGGGAGAAGTTTGAAGAATTCGTTAGGTGTGATATTGAAAAACTACGACATTAATTAGGATCATTTGGTATAAAGAAGCAGGAAAGAGATAAGGATGTTCAAAGAAATGAGGATGTTCAAAGAGATGTTCATGTGTTGAATAGGGCTGATGAAAGAGATGAGGTCATCTTAGATGATGGTGCTAATGATGGAGCTCTAAGGAGTCTTATATCTGGTTGTTTTAGAAGTTTGATAGTGGGTTAGAGTTTAAGGACAAGCTCTTGCGGTACTCACTCAAGACTCAATATGATGTGAAGATGGCTAAATCTCAAGCAAACATGATTGTTGTTATTTGTTGCGGTGAAGAATGTCATTTCAGAGTGTATTGTTCATATGAGATCCTTATTAATAAGTGGATGGTGAAAGTCTACCGGTTCTATCACAATCATGGCAAATCAAGTAGAGTGCCAATGCTGAAGCAATGAGTTATTGCAAGATTGTTTATGAGTTATTGCAGGATTGAGAAGATGGAATTTGAGTATAAATTCTACTTAAAAATATTATGGAGAATTTGATTTTAAAATAATGGGTAGCGATATTTAACAGTGTTAATATAATTTCAAGGGTTTTAATAAGTTAAACCTTGATTGGATAAATAAGAACC
>PKMM01019794.1:0-11219 GCA_002933915.1 Eutrema heterophyllum
TAAATTCAAGATCAATCATACAAAATCATCCAAAATCCTCTAAGAAACCAAAGACCACGTTTTTGTGTCAAGAGAAGGAGAGAAAATAAAGCTTTCCCCATGAAAATTAGATTTTTGGACTATTTAAAAAAAGGTGGGCGAACCGGGTCAACCCGGGACAAACCGGATATTGACCCAGTTGAAACTGGTTTTTGCTGATTCTGGAGATCTGTACCGACCAGTCCTGGGTCGGTACAGTTGGTCGGTACTACTCTTTGCGCATAGCTCCTTTGGGCGCCAGACAGACACGTCCCCGCTAAATCTGATGTATCTTTCGAACCACCGCTCCGAATGACTTCAAACTACTTTCAGAAGACAGATAACTCAATTATCTACAACTTCTATGAATACTGCTGAAGCTAATTCCGAACGTAGGTTGTCCATTTGGCGTGATCTTTGGGTGACTTTGGCTGGCTTCGATGATGAAAGATTGGGTTTTGTACCGGTCGGTTCTGGGTCGGTATGGGGAGTGATCTGGGTCGGTACAACTCCCTGCCCTGGTACCGATCAAGCTGTACCGCTCCAGAACAGGTCGGTACTGGGCTTGCTTGTGCTGATCCAATGCTGCTCCGCGTTGGTCTCGCGGCCAGATGGATATACCTTCGGTAAAATCGCAATATCTCCTCGAATACATGTCCGAATGACCTCAAACTACCTCCAGTAGACAGATAACTCATCTGGCTACATCTTTCATGAAGATCATTGACACTGAACCGTAACCCCTTCGTTCTGCCGGATCTTCAAGACACTTCGGCTGGCTTCATGGGGACGAATTTGGAAGTGGCTTTGTACCGACCAAGTGTACCGAGCTAGGACAGGTCGGTACTAATCTTTGCCTTTCTACCGACCAGTTAGTACCGGTCCAGAACAGGTCGGTACTAATCTTTCTTGCGCTGATTGGTGGTACCGACCTAGTGCGGGTCGGCATTGTCTCGCGGCCAGTCAGACATGCCCTTAGTAAAATAGCCGTATCTCCTGGAATACGCATCCGAATGACCTCAAACGACCTCCTGTGGACAGATAATTAATCTGGCTACAACTCTCATGAAGATTATCAAGGCTGAATCCGACCGGAACCCCTTCGTTCAGCCGGTACAAATGGATTGACCTGCGCTGCCGTGTTTGTACCGACCAAGTAGTACCGCTCCAGAACAGGTCGGTACTAATATTCCTGAACCTTCATGCCGAGCTGATCTGGAGCGGTATTGAGAAGAGCTTCTGGTCGGTACAAGTCTATGTTGCAATACCGATCCAATGGACCGATCCAATGCTGGTCGGTATTGGTTGACAGCTTCGCGGCTAGTCGGGCATGGCTTCAGTAACAAGGGCATATCTCCCAAACCGCACGTCCGAATGGCTTGATTACAACTCCCCTGGACATCTAACTCATCCCTCTACAACTTCCATGAAGACCGTCGAGGCTGAGTCAGATCGGAGGGTCGCCGTCCAGCCGCATCTTTGAGACGCTTTGGAATGATCCTTGCATCCTATTTTGCTCCATTACTCCAAATATCTCCAAAACACCTAGAAACACTCCAAATGCATACAAAAACTCTCTAGGACCTAATGCAACATGCTAACCTCTAATAAAGACCTAAATGCAAGACAAAACCATGATTATACATGCAAATGACACAAAACTTTAAGTGAAATGTATGCTAGAACATGTAAAATATGAAGATATCAATCGCCCGTTGATAGACGGTTGTGGATCGCTAGCCAAGTGAACAAAGAATATTTTGGTGTTGCGTGAATAAACCAAACTCCCATATGCCAATTCACCTGAGGATATGTCATACGAGTAAGAGACCAGGTGCTCTTTGTGTTGAACTACGGCTTGAATTTATCTTGTTTTCTTCTCCAAAGAGTGATATCCTCTCCGTCATGATCTATTCTTGTTCTTTGCGATTCTATAATTTCCTCAACTTTGTTCAACACGTCAACCTTGTGTCTTCGACGCCGGCGGTTTCTCATCGCTGTTGCAACGGAGGAAAGGGTTGAGATGCCCATGTCAATCACATGGTTGTGGCGGAGGAAGAAGCTATTAGCTTTTACCCACAATTACTTTATATTTGTTTCACACAGTCATACAAAAAGAGATATAAGAACAAAGAACGTGAAAGCTTTTATATAGAAGTTCATGTATGGTCTTACCAAAACCGTTTAAGAGAAATTAACACAATCAGCCTCTTCACACACATTGTGATCAAAACACAATGGTTCAATTGTTGACACCTGTGGCATCTCTTTCAACTGGAGGCTGGGTTGTGTTACCACTAAAACTAATAAAGTCTTAAATACAAAGAATGCAAGTGTAGTAAGAACATTTAAATAATAAAATTTTGATTTCAGCTTGGTAACAGTGTTTACAAAAAAAAACTGAAACACTAAAGATAATTACTTCCAATCACAAACAGGATAAAGATAATCTAAACAATCCGGAGTACACTTGGTCATTATCTAATTCCTAATAAACTGTTACCCTTCTTATATTAAAAAGAATCTATTAAACAAAGATAAGAAAGACATCAAAGATGGTAAAACAGATGGGATGACACTTTGTAAAGAATTTTTGCAGAAATTGATCATGAACTTTTTCATTTTGTAACTTGAATTCGCCTTAAGTGTATTTTGTAGCGGAATAGTCGGTTGGCCGGTATGAATCCCTAAATCGTTGTTGAATGTAGGGATTTGATTAGATATCAAGAAGCATTTTAAATACACATATCTATTGAGAGTATATCATTTGCATACCTTCATATCGATGAGAAGTAGCTCTACACCCATGAGTATATTGGCCTTTTTAAAAATTTTGAGCCTCCCAAAAATGAATCAGCCTGACTAAGACTTCTTAGTTGCAGAAATGTCCCACCAACGATGACAAAAGTATTGAGTGAGCGAAATAAATTTCAAAGAGAGATCTCAGTTTTTACGAAAAATAAGATAACTTAATTATGCAATTTTAAAAATGTTTCGATGCTTAGTTGATCCCACTTCGCACTGCCGTTGTTTTTATCTGAATTGCCATATTGGCTGCATTTCTTTCACATCGTTAAGACCTATATATTGAATTCATCGTTATCAATGATAAATGTTGAAGGTGAGTTTAGCACACCTCTTAAATCTGTCATAAACCGACTCTAAACCGGTCAACTCCATGCATTGACTTGGAAGAACCTATTTCGATTCACCATATCGGCCCACGTCGGCTCAAGATCTATCGCGACGAACTCGGCCCATAAACTGACCTCCGGGCACATTAAGCCCGACTGACCTAAGTCGGCGCCGGTCTCACAAAAATAAAGGAAGATTTCCTTTATTCACCTCGCAAGGATAAAAGGAAGATTTCATCTTGTTCAAATCCGAGAATAATAGAAGATTTCCCTTTATCAACTCCGATAAAAGGGGAATCCTTCTATATCACTTTCGAAGAAAAAGGAAGATCTCCTTTTTCCGATCTCCGAGAAATAAGGAAAGGAGACCGCCTAAAAATCTTATAAATACGGAGAGCTACCTCATTGGCACACACGCCCACTTTGCTACAAGAGACTTAAGAACCCTAGCTTCGAAACTTCTAGCTTGTATTCTTATTTTCTTGCCTTTGATCATAAAAACTCCTTGTACTTCGCTAAGATTAGCTAATAAACGAGATTTTCTGATCCCTTCTTGTCTTTTAATTTGTTGTGTCCGAACTGGTTTCAACAATAAAGATACACAAAGAAACACTCGCTTCCAAACATACCCCGTAATGCCTCGTCGGGATCAATTCTTCTCACGTTCCCGTGCGACGCGATGCTTCTGCATAACAACACAAAACCAATAAATTGGAGTGATGCCTCTACATGAGCGAAACAACATGATGAATTCAATATATAGGTCAAAGCGATTTCAAAAACCCAGAATATATGGGCAATATCTTACCTTTCGTCGGCCTTATTTCTCCTCCGGCACAAAAAGGCATTGTAGAATTTGGAAGTGAAAATTGTATTACGAACTGAAGTGGGGATAATGAAACTGAACCAATAAGTTATCTGACGGGATTAAAAAATGAGAGACTGGGAAACCAGGGAAACCATGGGAGATGAATGGAACTTGAAACCGAAGAGATCGTGGCATTGTGCGAAACGATGGATTTAAACTCGAAACTCTGCTTTAATTAGGGTTTTGTGGCATAACGTTTTTAGGAGGAGGAAAAGAGATACTTTTTGAGATTTTTTTGCCACATGGCTGGTTCTCAAAGGTATATTATTTGTTTGCGAAAACATATAGCTGACATGGCTTGTTTTAGAGAATTTTATTATTTTATTTTGGCTGATGTGGACACATCCAGAAGCCAAGGATGAGTCTTTGTCGTTTTTTTTTTATAGGCTGTCATCGTTTTGTATTTTTTTGCATATTAAAGTAAAACTTTTATGTGATGATTTGGCATCCTCTCCTGAATTTTTAAAAAGCTGAGGTGGATAACCTAAGGGGTATAAAATAGCTGCTTTCATATAGTATAGATAGATAGATGACAATGGTTTTGTCACGTTCTGAAATATTCTTTCCGCTTCAATTCTAGCTTCAAATTTAGTTTTTTTTGAACCGCTAGACCTCTCTTTTCCAGTCATCATCTTCTTCATTTGCCATGATAATAGTTCTTTTGGGTTGAGATTTTGTAGATCTTATAAACCTATATATATTTTTGGTTAACGGCAAATATGAATCCAATTGAATCAACGGAAGATCCAAAAGAGGTTCAAGCACATTGACCTATCAAAGAGAGACTCCAAGATCTTCTCATGGTATGTGTGCATGTGGAAACATGCTGACAAAGACTAATACCAAAGCATATTTCATACCCACATCGACAGGACAATCCCATAAGTGATCAAAACCTTGTCAATGGTTTTTATTACATGATTATCCAATACAATCACCTATGCAGATACAACAACCCGTCATCATGCTCCATTTACGGTGTATTGTACGTTAATGTATGTCTTGCTCCTCGTTGCATCAAAGATCAAACAACGAAACTACTAAAATCTCGCAAATGTATTAGCACCAAAAAAATATGAATCAATTTAATCGCCATGTATAAACGCAAATCAAACGGGAGTGTATGCAAATCGATAATCCACATATATTTTAAAATATTGAAATCATATATATATATATTTTAAAATGTTGGACATAAAAACAAATATTTTTAAAATATGTCTTTTAATTTACTTTTGTATATGTTTGACATCTACATTTTAGGTTTACTAGATGACTATTACTATTGACGATCTTTGCATCATTGTTCACAATCTCTCAACTTTTAAGTGGCCTTCGATCGTTATTGCACAGCTAGTTGCCTTACTCCACATGATGTTTTGTTCCATTGATCGCTTACTATATGTCGTGTAAAGTCTCAGGAACATCATAAAGATTTTTTTGATAGCATGCTCTACAGCGGTGGAATGTTTTGTTTTGTTTGGCGAGTTGAGTATGTATATCGAGAAGACATTTTGTAACATCTCAATTTTTGGTATATGGTGGTGCATGTCGAGAGTCTTATAAGAATTGATTTGGCTATCTATATCACCAAAATACACTTATTTTTCGGTCACTTGTCCAGAAAGAACTCCAGAGTTAAGCGTGTTTGAGCGGGAGAAATTTAAGGATGGGTGACCTATCAGGAAGTGATTTTTGATACCGTGTGAGTGAGGACAAAACACGGGGAAATATCACGTGGTGATTTGTAGGGTCAGTAAACAAGTCGTTCGAGCCTCCCAAAATAGTGCACCGGCCGTCGAAAGAGGGTGGAGCCCACGGGCCGAGAGATGGCGTGGAGGCCCACGAACGGTGGTGGTTGGGGCATTACACATTTACTTTTGATGGAGTTACCACCTTGATATGGGTTTTAAAATCCATTGTGGTCAAGTCCTTAGCTGCATGGTTTTATGTGAAGACATACCATATGAGACTTCAAAGTGTTTCTTCTATCGGATTTTGGTTGAGTCCCTCTCGGGTCTCCTGCTGATAGAAATGAGAAAAAAAAAACCTTTCGACTAAAGAATTAAAAAAACCAGATGACTATTACTATTACTATTAAATATACAACTGTATGAAAAACTAGATGACTATTACTATTACTATTACTATTCAATACAAATTTCAACAGATTCAGCTCTAATATTTATTAATCAAATTAAATATAACATATTCTAAGAGATTTAAATGAACATTCAACATTATATATCAATAAACTATCAACTATGCCATTAAAAACAATTTTGAGCAAATACTAAGATAAACTTAGGTAAATATTATGCAAAAATGACAATTGGAATCAAAATTTTATTTACTATGACAATGGCTTTGTCACGTTCAGAAATATTCTTAAAATCTGCTTCGATTCTTGCTTCAAATTTAGTCTTTTTTGAACTGATAGGCCTCTCTTTTTTCAATCATCATCTTCTTCATTTGCTATGATAATAGTTGTTTTGGGTTGAGATATTTTGTAGATCTTTTAAAACCTATATATATTTGCGTCTGACGGCAAGAATGAACCTAATTGAATCAATGGAAAATCCAAAAGAGGTTCAAGCACAGGCCTATAAAAGAGAGACTCCAAGATCTTCTCATGGTATGTGCACATGTGGAAACATATTGCCAAGGACATAACCAAAGCAGATTTCATAAGTGATCAAAACCTTTTCAATAGTTATCCGATACAATCACCCATATCCGATACAATCAAGTGATCAAAACCTTTTCAATGGTTTTTATTACCTGATTATCCGATACAATCACCCATGCATATACAGCAACCCATGTCATCATGCTCCATTAACGGTATGTTGTACGTTAATGTATCTCTTGCTCCTCGTTGCATCAAAAATCAAACAACAAAACTAATAAGATCTCGCAAATTTACTAGCACCAAAAAGTGAATCAATTTAATCTCCATGTATAAATGCAAATCAAACAGGAGAGTATGCAGATCGATAATCCGCTAAATTTGAAATCAAAATCAAAACTGATTTCTTTGGAATCGATGGAACTAAACACCGACAAGGCCGTTGCAACTGCAATGCCATGGAGTATTGCATACATTTTCCTCAGATTTTGGAATAATATGGAAGAATCTTGATTTCGAGACAAGCTGATACGGAATTGCCCAAGAATCATTCGCAGGATGGTAGTTGGATAACCCTCACTATAAGAAAATACAGTTTTTGCGACCCCCAAAAAAGTCTCAAAATGGTCGCAAATGAGTCATTTGCGACCATTTTGGACCAAAAAAAGTGGTCGCAAATATTTGGTTGATAAATAAGATGGTCGCAAAACAGTCTCAAAATTGCGACTAATATGTGACTCCCACTATCAGTCGCAATTTAGCGACTAATATGTGACTCCTACTATCAGTCATAATGTAGGGACTGATTTGCGACTACCAGTAAAAAACAAAAAAACAAAAATTAAAATTCCATAAATCGGATTTAATATCCGAAAAATACCAAAACATAAAATTCAATATGTTTCTATTACACAAAGAAAATCAAAAACATGAAACAAAGTATCCAAAATGTATAATCTCAAACATGAAACAAAGTTTTAAGATGGAGAGGTGGATGGTAAGGTTGCTCGTGCGGTGCCTGGTGTGTTGGCTATTGCGGTGAGTGTTGTGGCTGCTGCGGTGGCTTCTGTGTTGGTGGCTGCGGTTTCCGGTGCTAAGCATAACCAAATAGGAGAGGATACTGAATCCAGTATCTATATACACATATGAAGTTAGTGTAACTTACAGTGGAAAAGATGTTTTGCCAAAGTTTCATTAGGCATAAACTCTGCCACAAGTAGTCTCTCTTCACCTTCAAAGCAACATCCAAGTAGACTTGCCATCCTATGATTCCGTAACTGACCAACAGCTTTGGCTTCTTCCTGATCTCACAGATTAAAGCCAAAGAGGTTAGAGTTTCTCATTGAAAGGGATACACAAATTATTTTGCTTTGGGCAAACACAAATAGGTATGGAAGAAAACAAGTAATCCAGAATATAATCTGCTCGCATCTACACAACAACCTAATGAATGGTTATTGACATAGCACAAGAAGCTTCATCAGATAATCAACGAGATGTGCTTACCAAAAACTGACGAGAATCAGGCCAAGCTTTCTTGTTAAATCTTTTGACAACAACTCGTATTTGTAGACAACATTTGGAGCTCTCTCTCCATGCTCTGAAACAATATTCTCTACTGCAAATCTTGAAGTAGCGTTCCTTAAAGTATCGATAGAGAATTCACGAAATTGGGGCAAATCATCCGATTCACCTCTCCTTTCCTCGTCTGGATTAATCCAAGAACAACAACATAAGAATTTCAATCATCAAAACAAAACCTAAAAATTGTCAATGGCTACTCACCTAAGCCTGTAACATCAGGATTGGATCTTCCAGATTCTGAAACGCAGCAAAGTGCAGATAACTTCGAGACCTCACAGCCCATTTCCCAAAAGTTTCAATCAAACCATAAACCATAAACCACTCTCTCTTCTCAATCAAACTCTTACAGATCAAACGTCAACGAGATGTGCTTCTCAATACAAGAAAAATTTGTGAATAATGAAAAGGGAATTACCGAAGTGAGAGTAAGAATCGAAGTAGTAATCGGCGTTGGTGGTATCATCCGCGGCATTGGTGCTCTCAGCGGCGTCGCACATGGATTCATCTTGGGCGGCTTCCTCGCCGGCAACACCGGAGCGTTGTGAAACTTCGTCTTCATCAGCATCTTCAAAGCGTATGCTTATCCTTGTAAGATGTGAGAAGCAGCGAGAGAGAGAAGCGGCAAGAGAGGGAGTGAGGAGAGAGAGGGAGTCGGCGATAGAGAGGGGAGTCGAGAGAGAGGGAGTCGGCGAGAGAGAGGGAGTCGAGTGAGAGAAATAGAAGGGAAAATATAAACACAAGGGAAATAACTTTAATTAGTAATTATCGAAGGAGTCCATAAGTAGTCGCAAAACGGTCGCATATTTGAGACTGTTTTGTGACGATTCTTAAGGCGGGATAAGTTGCCGCGTAACATTTCACCGAAATTATTTAAGTCATTTGGCAAAAATTTCATTAAATATGATATGGTCGCAAAAGCATCTCAAAAAGGTCGCATATTTGGAACTGTTTTGTGACGATTCTTAATAATTCACAAGCCTATACCCTAAACCCTAAACTTTCAATCATTCTTATTCTAAATATTACTTTACAATCATTCTTATTCTAATTCTAACACTACAACTATCTATTTAAACAGTAAGCTAAGATATGGTAAGTAAATTTTGAAAAATTTATATCTTTCAAAATTATTCCATATAAAATACATATACACTTACTATATTTTTGAGAAGTTACAAACATAAGTTTAAAATATTTGAAATTAAAAGTTTTTTTCACTTTTATGAAGATTCAGTGTATATATTACTTGAAATCATGTAAAAACGTATTAATTATCATATTTACAATTCTATTTTGTTAATTTTCTTTTTTAAAAAAATTGGTGTTGCTAAACGGTCGCAAATTTGGGACTCTTTTGTGACTACTATTAAAACAAATCGAGTGGAGTTGCTAAATGGTCGCAAATTTGAGACTCTTTTGTGACTACTATTAAAAAAATCGAGTGGAATTGCTAAACGGTCACAAATTTGAGACCCTTTTGTGACTACTTATAAATGTTATGAGTAGAAACAAACATATGTTTAGAATATTGAAAATCACAAGTTTTTTCTTCTAATATCATGATCCAGTCTATATAATAGTTCAAATCTATATAAAACGTCTAAATTAACCTATTACAATTATATATTGATGAATTTCTTTTAAAAAAAATTGACTGGAGTGGCAAAAGCGAAGCAAATCAGTCACAAATTTGGGACTACTTTTGCGACTACAAAGTAAGACTACAAATCAATCACAAATTTGCGACTCTTTTGTGACTCCTTTGTTTCGTCGTTAATTTGCGACTGTTTTGCCACTACATTGCGAGTAGTCGCAAATTAGTCACACTTTCGTCCCGCATTTTTGTGACCAAAAAAAGAGTCGCAAAAAGTGGTAACAAAACTGTGTTTTCTTGTAGTGCCTTGACTTTGATGACTCGTATAACCGGATGTTAAGGTATATGAAACCTTAAGCCCCAAGCGTACTTAAGACGAATTCAACAGAAACAAAGCGGTGGAACCTTGATTGTAAGATCTCGTGGAGCAAGATGATAAGGTATGTGAAACCTTATGCCCAAAACTCACTTAAGACGCTACTCACAATTTCAGGTTGATAGAATGGTGCCACAAAAGGTGATGAAAAGCCTTTTGATAAACCGGTTTGATCGCTCGGAATCCACCAAGAGATCGAAAAGTTCACACATAACTAGAAGAGAATCACTCAAAAAAAATCACTCAATAAAAATTAAGGTTGTGTTTACAAAATGAAAGCACAATTGTTTTAAAAGACTAGAGAGATGTGAAGAGTCATTCTCAAAAAATTAAAAGAAATAAAAGCAAAGAGTGTAACTCTTGATCTCCCTTGACCATCAAAGGACTCTTGAACTTCATTCCCTTGTTTCTTCTTTCTGGGCGTCGTATAGTTAACTATATGATCCGTATAGTTAACTATGAAGCAATCCAAATAGTTAACTATGACGCAATCCATATAGTTAACTATGTGGCAATGAATTATTCGTTTCAATCTCCTTTGGGCCACGAAAATCAGATTTCCCTTGGACTTGAATTGTTGTTAACACATCTAGATGGGCTAGATCATGTTTCTTGTCAGCAATGGCCTTAGTGAGCTTTTTAGTTCTTGATCTTGTCATTGGCCCATCCAGAACTAGCATAGCTTCCACAGGTTCAAGCTCCTCCTCGGCAACATGCTCAGCTACAAGCTCCTCCTCGGCTTCATGCTTAGCTACAAGCTCACCTTCTTTGCTGCTACTATCCAAGCTCACATCACAAGCGAACGCCGAAAATTTTGCAAGAAGTCTGAATTGTTGTGGGATTTGGACAGAGGTATGCTTATCGTGGAGATCAATGACGTTTAGATAAGGAGAGAGAGAGAGGGAGGGAGAGAGAGAGAGGGAGAGAGGGAGAGATAGAGGGAGAGAGAGGGAGAAAGAGAGGGAGAGAGAGGGAGAGAGAGAGGGAGAGAGAGGGAGAGAGAGAGGGAGAGAGAG
>PKMM01019794.1:12258-35750 GCA_002933915.1 Eutrema heterophyllum
GAGAGAGAGGGAGAGAGAGAGAGAGAGAGAGAGATTGTTGCAAAATTTGTTGATAACAAAAACTAAATAAAAGAACATTGTTTTGTATAAGATATATTTTTTTCGAGTTTTGGTGACTTGTTGGACATGTTAGTATCAGCATACGGTTGACTAGAGGAGTTAGTGTTGCTCTTCCCAAGTTTCGGCATTGCTACTCAAGTACTGGTTTTCTTTCAAATTCAGCACGATTTTTTTCATCACTTTCATCACTTTTCTCTTGGTTCTCCCTGTTTGGATTGTCCAAATGAAAAAAAAATATACATTTACTAAAAAAAGAACCAATGAGACCTTGATATGAATCAAGGAGGGATGTTCACCTCGTGTGGATCTTAAACCCGGGATTTACAGTCCTCAATTCGGTATATAATACTTATCCTTATTCAAATTCTTAGCAGCTTGTTAAGGACTTTAATTCAAACAAAGAAAAAAAAAATCAAACACAATCAGATGAAGTAACTAACCAATTATAAAAAACCTCAGACTAACAATATTATATTACTTACTAATCTCCTCTATGTTTTTGTAATCTTCTTCCATTAGCAGCGTAAAAAACTCAGTAAGTCCAACCTGCATATATGGCTTTGATAAATATAACTGAGGAATTCAAAGTTAGGAAAAACAAAAACAAAACGTTAGGAAACCACATACGTCCGAGAGATCTAAACATGATTCATGTACAACGACTCAGAGCTCAATGTTCGTAAAATCTCTACTGTTAAATATTAAACAACAACAAAACAAAAACAAAAACAAAAAAAAAACTCTAATAATATCAAAACTGAAAATTGTATACAATGACTCATGATGTGAAGAAAGTTTCAGTAAATCCCATCTACCTAGATAGATTATGTATGTTAGGCAAAAACCTTAGGCGCGTGAGTCGCTTCAAAATGCTTACAACCTGATCGTCTGACACATTCACGTTTTTGAGACCGAGGACCCGGACATTGACACTCTTTTCCAGAAAAGTGTTTAAAGTGAGGTATGTAATTGTGTTCGACTTGGTTTATTATGAAAGTCGTTCAATATGGGTGTATAATAGAAGCTCCAGACGCTCACAAATGCCACCCATAATTCTCAATAGAGTCTCAACAGTCATAAACTTGAAAAAGAAGAAGAAGAAAGAGATAATCATACTTTTTAATCTTGTGTTTTCTAATTTGTTATGTTAGCATTACAAGACATACACTAAATTGTTAATCTTCAAATCACTGAGCTTGGAACAACAAGTTGATACTGGGGGCAAAAAAATTTTCGATGTGGATTGACCCATATTCCTTATTGATATAAGATTCGGAATCCACCTTGTCTTATTGATCTCACTGTGATCAAACGTTGTCAAGCTTGTTGCGGAAGTCGGCGTGATGTCGAGATGGAAGGTGGGAATTTTGATTGACTCTCTCAATCGATGGTGATTGACTCTCTCAATCCTTGATCGAACAAGCTATTTGAATCTCCCAAATCACGTAATCCGAGGCGTCTAGAACATATAGTGAATCGCACACAATATTCGAAAGAACAAAACAATCTTTGCAAAGAAACACACTTTGAAAGAAAACGAAAGAGTTGATTAATTCTCGATTGAAAGGTAATTTTTTACAAGAGACTATGATGATCTTATATACAGATCGGCACTAGACAAGACCAAACGGTCATACAAATTCAAAGACAAAAGATAAATCGTAAAGCTAGCCGTTGAGGCAATTATGAGTGAATCGCCCCAATTAAGGAAAACTGATCCACGCTTGAGTCTTGACAACTTGGGCGAGAATGAATGGTGTCTTGGGACGTCCAAATTCAGTGAATGAGCCTTCAAAACGCAACACTCTTGCTGGGAAAAGAGCCGTTGGATTTTAAAGACAATGGGGTCTGAATTTGGCAAGTGTGGCTCGAACTTGATCCGCCTGATCAAGTGAGGTGTGTTGCACCTTAGGATGTGTAGAATAGCTTCTAGATGGTCTAGACTTGCGGGACATAAGATCAAAATGTCGTAGCTTGGATCCATGAGGAGTTGACGTTGAGTTGATTTGCCTAGTGTGAATGCATCCGAATAAGGCAAGTTGTGTTGTGAAGGGATCCGCCTGATCCTGTGGGTGCTGGTGCATAGTGGGATGATCTTTGAAGCCTCTGATTGGTAAATGAACTTTCCTGGTCGCCAAAGTCGGTTTTGTGATGAATTGAACCCGTTGGAGCTCGGACTTGCCATAAACGGAACCAAGTCAACCCGTATTGAGGAAAAATGTATAACTTGTGGATGCGATGGGAATTTCTTCGGATCTTGGGCTTGTTGGATCTAGGAGAGACCCAATAATATTCTCCAATTGGTTTGGGGCCGAGATCGTGGCTGAGTTGGGCTGTGTAGCATGATCTTTGGCCTAGACGTGCAATTGGGTCTGAAACCGGTCTACCAACTTGTAAAGTGAATAACTTCCTAACCAAAACCGGTATTGGCATGAATCCAATTTTCTATGTGTCTCTGACGGATCAAGATTCCATACCAAATGGGTTTGTAGGTTAATTCTTCCTGGTTTGGTCGGAAACCTCCAATTAAGGCGCATATATCCAAATCGGGTAAGTTGGGGATCACCTGATTTGAATATTGAATAACTCCTTCGTCTGAACTCTAATTAGACTGATTCCACTTGGAGGCGTGCTCTGGTTGATCTAAGAATGTATTCCAAGTGGTCATTGGTTTGGACCAGTTGATCTTGGTTTTCATCATTGGCTGACCATGGTTTGGCTTCTTTGGTTCCAGTTTGGTCTCCTTGGCCGTCTCGGCTTCATGCGGTATGCTCCATGGTCGATGCTTGGTTTGATGACCGCATCATACCCTCTCTCTTCAAAAAATTATATCCTCAAAACTTGATCACCTGCACATCGATAGAGTAAGTTAGAATTTTGAATCGGTTGAGGGTTTAGAGAGTTACCTCAGGTCATGGCTCGTGTTTGGTTTGTATGTGGTCGATGTTGTGCATCCAGTGGAGCAAAGAGGCAATGACTCCTCTCCAAGATTTGTTTTTTACTTCCTTGGGCAGCAAGGCAAGGCAATCATCTTTGTGAAACCTCCTTTTTCACACTTGGTATCACCATTGATCTTTTGCGGTTTGGGCTCTTGTTGCTTCTCCTCTGTACCTGAAATATTCTCTCCACTTTTGACAAGAGACAAGTGCGTTATGGCAGTCATGGTATTTTTAGAAACAGAGAAACATGATTCAGTTTGGTGCACTTCATTAACTTTATACGAAGCAACATATTGCTCACAGTTTTGTGGTTGAAGACAAGAAATGGTGTCTGTAATTTTCTCACATGTCTCTAGATATGATAAGTCCATAATAACAGTCTTAGAATCATCATAAATGAATTTGAGAGACGGACTTACATGTTAAGAACTCTCGGTAAGTTCTGTTTCCTTTGATGCCACGTTGTATGAATTCGTCATGTGATCCGGTGGCTCTTCTTGGATCGAAGTGAAGCTGGTGACAACTTCATCTTTCTTAGGGGCATGATGGCACATTTGATCTCTGCATATTGCTGCTCAGGTGTGGGTGGAAGTTTGACCTCTGGTTTCCCTTGATCCGCGGCTAAGCCATCAAATGGTGGTGGCTCGTTTAGACCTTTAGGTTCTGGATTACAAGTGTTTGTCTCGGGAACTTCTCTTCTCACTGTGTGCTCCACGCCTTGTTCTATACCTGCATCAATAACCCTTGGCAAAGACAAGCACATTATATCTAAAATGGGAATTTCAAAACCAGATTGTGCTAAACAATCACTTGATTTAGTTAAGTTCAATTTCGGCTCAAGTGTTGCAACATTAATTACTTGTCTTTCAGGACATGCAGCAGCAAAGTGACCTCTCTTATGGCATCTATAACATATTGGTGCATTCGATTTTAAAGAGATTAAGGCCTTACTTTGGGGGTTTTCTTGCTGCTCCCGTTTTGGTGTTGAACTCTGCGTGTGAGTTACAACTTGTGGACAACTCTGCGTATTGTGTTGCTCAGGTTAAGCAGTGTGAAAGCGTGGTGTTGTTGTTACTCTCCTCGGTATGGTGTGTTGTAAGGGCCTTGGTGGAATGTTGTTGCGAGTTTGGTGCTTCTTCACGAACTCTCGGTATATCCTGGATTTTAGATCTCCCCAATCAAACACCGGTCTGAAGGTGTGAGTGTTCTCCTTCAGCCACCAACCGTAAGCACCTCCAACAAGAGAGCTTACTGCGTGTGACAGCTTTTTCTCCTTGGGAATAATATTTGCGTGCAGCCACTGCTTCATGTTGGTTTCCCATCAGAGGTAATCCTCGGACCTGAAAAGATTAAATTTTTGGATCTGTATGTACTTCTTTTACCGTTCTGATTTTTCGAACCGGCTGAAGTGGTGTAAGTTGAGACTCGGCTTGTCACAAAGATGTGGTGAGGCTTCTCTTCTAGTGGTGGGGAGCTGTACTCCACATACGATTCATCATATGTGATGTGATCATGGCCAGCATCAACAAGGAGGTTGAGCTTGTAGCTGTTCTCAAAGCCCAGGAGGATCTTGAACCTGAGCAAGACCAAAAGATGATCAAAATTCGTAGCCCAAATGAAGAAAACGTTTGCATGAAGAGCTCACATCCGAAGGCGATATTCAAACAAACGCCGCTACCAGTTCACGTAACTTTAGGAAACGAGCCACATATGGATTTGAAGATCTCTGAGTCTACTTTTCAAAACACTAAAGATCGTTCCAATCCGACTTACCAATCGCCCAATAACTTCCCAACAGTGAGGGCGTATCCAGAGGGAGTTTTGCTTCTAAAAACGAGTTCAAGGCACAAGAATTATGCTAAGGCAAATGATGGGCTGGATAAGGACCTTAGGCACACACACCATGATCAAGCTTTGTCCCAGCAACAACAAAATCAGCCAAGGAGATCAAAGGAGCCCAAGAACACCTCTTCTCTTGTTTTTGAGAATTCCAAACCCAATAACAAGATTCCAGCACTGGCCCAAGTGCACATCAAAGGCCATGATCATTCTCTTGGATTCCAGCACTGTCCTAAGTGTGTTTTAGAAGAGCTCCAAGCCCATAAACCATTCCAACAAAGCCAAAATCCAAGAGATGTCCAAATCTGTTCATCCCTTGTTTTTGTGCAATGCCTAGCCCAAGAGAAGCCCAAAAATTCAATGATCAAATCCAGCAGCCATTCTAGAAGCAAGGAGCTATTCTGAACAGTTCCAAAAACGTGGGCACTGTTCACGGGGCACTGTTCATTACGCCAACCACATTTTGAGAGTGATGTTTTGTTTGTTTTCTTTGCAAGTGGTGATTTCTTTTGCTTAAATTATGTAACTTAACTAGAGTAAGTTAGTCTTTTAGCTAGAGTTTAGTTTCATCTTTGTTTCTATATATGTTGTAACTTACGCTTGGAATGAAATTAATCAACTTCTTTTTATAAAAACAAAACGTGAGTTTATCTCTCTTTGCAAGTTCTGTGTGAACTTCTTTTTATTCTTGATCTCTTGATGGGTTTATTCAATTGATCAGAATCGGTTTTATCAAAGGGATTTCTATCTCTCTTTGTGTGAATCTTCTATCAACCAAAGTTGTGTGTTTTTGTATTAAGTGAGTCTTGGACATAAGGTTTCAAATACCTTATCATCTTGCTCCACATATTCCTACAGCAGCGGCTCCACCGCCTCGTCTTGTCAAGTTGTCTTAAGTAAGCTTGGGGATTAAGGTTTAAAATACCCTAACATCCGGTTTCACAATTCCGCCAAGTCAAGGATTATCCTCCTACCGCCTTCGAGTGCCGATTCCCGGAAAGAATCGTATCAATATGTATCTTCATAGAAATCCTCCTCGTAGTAACTCGAACTCGGGTGGCTCCAAGTTGATGTTGTCGTGTGAGGCACATTGTTGTGTGGCTCGGTGTGGTATGAGTAGCGGTCTGGTGGTTCAGGTCAAACCCTTCACCATCTGTCTCATCTCCAAAACCAGAGCTCGTGTACCCATCCCTTGGCCACGGTGGTGACTCTCAGTCAGACCATCCTTGGCTCGACTCGGCATACTCGTCTCCATTGAAGTCGAGGTGCTCATCTTCTTTTTCACTTGAGTCCATGGCGGCTGCTGTGTCTTAGGGTTCTCCTTGCAAAAAAACAAAGGAAACAAGGGTAAAGTGAATCAAATCGTGTGAGGCAAGAAAAAGAAAGAAATAAATGGCAAAAAAAATAAAAACAATGGTTTCTTTGTTTGACTAATAAAAAATTTAAACAAATTGCAAACAAAAAGGATATGATTTCCTTTTTTTTTTTTGACTTTTGAATTCGACAACTAAAACAAGGCAAAATCAAATTTAACTAATCTAGCAAAATTAAAATCTCCCACGAATCAAGGCAATAAAGAAGCAATGTTTTTTTTTTTTTTTTGATTTAAATGGAAACAATTCCAAAATAGAAAAACACAAGGAATTCGACAAGCAAACTAATTTTTTTTATGGATTTTCGATTTAAAGAAACAATGATAACAATAACAATTGAAATAATTTTTTTCTTTTGGTTTTCTTTTTATGAAACGAAAACTGAAAAAAATATTTTTATTTGATTTTTAGTTTATGAGAAATCAAATAACAAAATAATGAAGAACCAACATTGAAACAAAAACAATTTTTATGATTTATTTAATTAATGAAACTAAATTTAAGAAAAATAGAAAACCAAACGAACAATGTAAAAGATAAGGTAAGAGAACGAGTTCACCTTAGGGGATATGAGCTTTTAAAGCTCTGATACCAGATGATATAAGATTCGGAATCCATCTTGTCTTATTGATCTCACGGTGATCAAACGCTGTCAAGTTTGTTGTGGAAGTGGACGTGATGTCAAGATGGAAGATGAAAATTTTGATTGACTCAAATTTACTTATAACGAAACTAACTCAAATTGCTATTCGACGGAGGTAAATTTTGGTTGTATAATGTTAATATATACGTACTTATATACATAACAACCAATTTAAACTTTAACAAAAAAAAATATTATGAGGTAATAGTCCGTGGATTAAGGTCAAAACATGTGATGATGACGATTTTGAAAGTACCAAATTTATAATCATGCCGATGATAGCTTTATCAAGATTTAAACTTGGTAAAAAAATATACTATATACAATAATCATGTAACATTTATAACATGTAATTTTTAAAAATATACATTTAATTCAAAATAAAAAAATTTGTTCTGCCCTGCAGCACGGATTAATTCATAGTTATTATAACAAAGAGCAATTTGTAATTTATATTTCTAAGAGCAAAAACGGTCAGAGTTGTCATTTTGTGAGTACCACCATATATCATCACTCAGATCCAGAAGACCAAGTATCTTTAAATTTGGTTATACTAGTTAGTACGTAATTAAACCGGGATTGCAAACCTTGATTCCGGTCTACTTCTGTCTTCAAAAACAACAGCCTCTTCGAATCAAATCTCTTTTCACTTCCTGAGACATTTCTAGGGTTCTCTCTAACAAACGAAGAAGGAACAAGGTAAAAGCCGTAGTAGAGCTACAGAGAGAGAGAGCGAGAATCGTTTCTAGGTTTGGGGATTTCAGATCAGAAACCCTAATTTCTTTAACCAAACCATGCCGCGCCACAGAGACGAAGACGAAGAATACGATGGATCGGAGTTAGAGGAAGAGGAGGAGGAGGAAGAGAGAGGGAGTCGCGGCGGAGGCTCGAGTCGGAAGAGAGGAAGATCGAATTTTATTGATGATTATGCGGAGGAGGATTCTGAGGAAGACGAAGAAGATGATGAAGATTATGGCAGCCGTGGAGGCAAAGGAGGGGCAGCTAAGAGAAAGAAGTCTTCAGCTTCTATTTTCTTAGACGATCAAGCTCGGGTAGATGATGAGGATGAAGAGGAAGAAGACGAGGGAGAAGACGGTAAGATTTCGGAAAATTGGATTCTTTCTCAATCGAATGTTTGGATCGATTTATTTTAAAACGGTTTAACTCTTAACATAGTTTGAGATTTTTGTTATGCAAATCAGTGGTCTGGTCATTATTCGTTGTTTTGGTGATTGAGATTGTTTCTCGTTCACCATTGATAAGCAATGAATGTTTTTTTTTTGTTATTGATTATCATGGCCATTCACAATTGGTCTTAAAATGGTTACTCGTTTGTATCCTTAAGCTACTTAAACATCCATTTTGGTCTTACTAGAAGTTTCTTTTGATGATGCAGATTTCATAGTGGATAATGGAACTGACCTTCCCGATGAGCGTGTTGATAGGAGGTATCACGAACGGGGGTTTCTTTCTGGCGAGGAGAATGATGAGGATGTGGAAGATCTCGAGAGAAGAATTCAAGAGAGGTTCTCCTCTAGGCATCATGAAGAATATGATGAAGAAGCTACAGATGTGGAGCAACAAGCGCTTTTGCCATCAGTCCGTGATCCGAAATTGTGGATGGTGAAATGTGCGGTAGGGGTTTTACATAATTTAGCTTGGAAGTTAGAAGTCTTGCTTCTTCCTCTTGTTTTTTAACTTTCAATGTTCTGTTCTGTGATACTTGGAATTGATTCTCCCTGATTTTCTCATTGCAATGTCAGATTGGCCGCGAAAGAGAGGTTGCCGTTTGTCTTATGCAAAAATTCATCGACCGAGGATCAGATTTGCAGATCAGATCTGTTGTTGCCCTTGACCATCTTAAAAACTATATATATGTTGAAGCAGACAAAGAAGCTCACGTGAAAGAGGTATTTGATGGTTGCCCTGTATCATTATATAATTTTGATCTTCTGAGTCAGTGATAGTGTTCATTAGTGTTGTGACTGGGTGTGAAGACATTATATGCCTTGTTTCTTTTACTTGTGTTAGGCGATCAAGGGCATGCGGAATATATATGCTAATCAGAAGATCTTGCTTGTCCCGATAAGAGAAATGACAGATGTCCTTTCTGTTGAAAGCAAAGCAATTGATCTATCTCGGGATACCTGGGTTAGAATGAAAATTGGGACGTATAAAGGTGATCTTGCCAAGGTATGATCCATTTTCATGTGTTGCCATTGGTAAAACTACCTATAGACTGCTGAAATGTAAGCCCTTTGCAGGTGGTTGATGTTGATAATGTGCGTCAGAGGGTTACAGTCAAGTTAATCCCAAGAATTGATCTGCAGGCACTAGCCTCTAAGCTGGTATGGATTCTGTCCATGCTTAAGAAAAAATGGTGCTATTTGTGTTTGGTAAACATGTCTGATAGAGTAATAGTTCAACTTAGCCTGTTATAGGAAATTACTACGACTGTCCTCGCATTCTAAGGTTTTTGAAGTGTGCTCTAGTCATTTAAACCATACAATTATTTGGGCACACTTTGCCTGACTAATTGCAGGACGGAAGAGAAGTTGCGAAGAAAAAAGTCTTTGTTCCACCTCCACGTTTCATGAATATTGATGAAGCAAGGTACTCGTTTTAGAAGCTGTTTGTTGTACTTAAATTTTAGAAAGCCTGTTATGGAGAAGGTTTTATAAAAGCTCTGGATGTTAAAAATTTTTTACATGCATATAGGGAGATGCACATACGTGTTGAGCGTCGGCGTGATCCCATGACCGGTGATTACTTTGAGAATATTGCTGGCATGCTTTTCAAAGATGGTTTCCTGTACAAAACAGTATCATTGAAGTCTGTCACTGCTCAGAATGTTACACCAACTTTTGACGAACTTGAAAAATTCAATAAACCAAGTGAAAATGGAGAGAGCGATTTTGGGGGTTTGTCAACTTTGTTTGCAAACAGAAAGAAAGGTCATTTCATGAAGGGTGATGCAGTCATTGTTATCAAGGGGGATCTAAAAAATTTGAAGGGTTGGGTTGAGAAAGTAGATGAAGAAAATGTTCTTATCAGATCAGAATTGAAAGGTCTCCCTGTAAGCGTCCTTACTCTTTGGCTTTTCGTAACTGCTTGCATGTTTCTAAAATTATCCAGCCAGGAAAAAAAGCCAAGCATGACTCTTGTGTTGCAGGATCCTCTTGCTGTAAATGAGAAAGAGCTCTGCAAGTACTTTGAACCTGGAAATCATGTAAAGGTTGTTTCTGGGACCCATGAAGGTGCAACAGGCATGGTCGTCAAAGTTGATCAGCATGTGCTTATTATTCTGTCTGACACAACCAAAGAACATGTAAGCCAACTTTTGTATATGGATTGAGTTTATTTCTAACTAGTAGGGTAACTAAATCCCAAGAAAATACTTGTAGGTCCGTGTGTTTGCTGATCATGTTGTTGAGACTTCAGAAGTGACAACTGGTGTTACCAAAATTGGGGAATATGAACTTCATGATCTTGTGCTTCTGGAGTAAGTGGAATACCTAATCACCTTCAAGTGATGCATAGTTCACATTAATACACGTATGAAAGCCTTATTTTTGATGCAGTAACCTGAGCTTTGGAGTAATTATACGACTAGAGAATGAAGCTTTTCAGGTAAATTGCCAACTTTCCAACAATACAACTATCATTAAGTCTACGCGTAGCTGCTACAATTTTAGATTTTTCTTTTGGGATATTTTTTTGTTATAATCACCAAAGGGATCTAGGAATAACTCTGTTTTAATGTCTATAGATTCTAAAAGGGGTTCCTGACAGACCAGAGGTTGCTCTTGTCAAACTCAGAGAAATCAAATGCAAACTGGAGAGGAAAATTAGTGTTCAAGATCACTACAAAAATGTCATTGCTGTGAAAGATGATGTCAGAGTCATCGAGGGTCCTAGCAAAGTAAGTACCTTGCATTCTGGTTGTTGTTGGTTACCTTGCTCAACGTTACTGATCTCCTATTAATTAATTTGTACATAATAGGGTAAACAAGGTCCCGTGAGGCATATCTACAAAGGAGTCTTATTTATATATGATCGGCATCACCTTGAGCATGCTGGATTTATCTGCGCTAAATGCACATCATGCGTCGTCGTTGGTGGATCACGTTCTGGTGCTAATAGAAATGTAAGCGTCTTTTCATGATGTTGCCATATTTTTGTTATTTGTTTCATCAAACTGTAGCTTCACCTTATCTACCAATTTTTCTACTCTAGGGTGGTGATTCCATGTCAAGATTTAGCAATTTCAAGGCACCCGCCCCAGTACCATCATCTCCAAGAAGATTTCAACGCGGAGGCATGGGATTTAACTGTATGTTCAGATTTCTTCTTTGTAATATGATTATGAGAAAGTGTATCTAATGTTTTGTTTAGTTGTTATTTGCATTCTTCACTGGTCTGCTGCTCTTACTATTCCTCCGGGATAAGGGAATGATTTCCACTATATATGACCTGTACGGTTTTCTGGTAGTGCAATGATACATTGCTTACAATCGATATTGCTTTGCATATCTATTGTGAAATGGTGATACATCTTGTCTACGTTCAGTTGCACACACTTTTATTTGTATCTTTAAATGCAGCCGGAGGCAGGGGCAGGGGTGGGAGAGGAGGGGGAGACAATTCTTTGTTGGGTACTACTGTTAAAATCCGTCTAGGACCTTTCAAGGGATATAGGGGACCTGTGGTAGAAGTGAAAGGAAATTCAGTGCGTGTAGAACTTGAGATGAAGATTGTGACAGGCAAGCCCTTGTATTCACTTTTCTGCACGTGGGTTGCTGCATGTTGAATGGATTCTAACAATAGTTGTATATGCAGTTGATCGAGATGCAATATCAGATAATGTGTCTGCATCTACACCGTCTCGGTAATCTACTGATTTATCTCATGTTTATTTTGACTTCAATTGTCATTACGGACATTGATTATATCATCTGAATTCTACACAGAGATACATCTCGGTATAGTATGGGAAGTGAAACACCTATGCATCCTTCTCGGACTCCACTTCATCCTTATATGACTCCAATGAGGGACTCTGGAGGTTTGTTTTCTAACTCTCGCACCGCTTAAGATCCAATATCTATTCATTTTTTAAGTGTGATCTGTAATATGGGTCATTTGACATGTTACGCTCTTTGGTGATATTTTGTAAATTTCAGCTACACCGATCCATGATGGAATGAGGACGCCCATGCGTGATAGAGCTTGGAATCCTTACACGCCTATGAGTCCACCTAGGTAAGTTTGTTGTTACATTGCTGTAGTGATTTTGCATCAATGTACAAACATGGCTACTGTTTCAATATTTTCCTGAAATTCTTAACACATCTCTAAGAATGGTAAATTTTGATCGAAGCATAAACTTGGATCTCTCTCAACTTATGGTTGTTATGGCATCAGGGATAACTGGGAAGACGGAAATCCGGGATCTTGGGGAACGAGTCCTCAATATCAGGTAAGAATTATCCATCTATGGGTTTTGCATTCAACCTTATTATTAGCTTTATAATGTCTGACATATGTAGTCTTGTTTTGATTATGAATTAAAATCGTTTGTTTGGCACTTGTTTTCAGCCGGGAAGTCCTCCTTCACGGGCATATGAAGCACCAACTCCTGGCTCAGGATGGGCTAGTACTCCCGGTGGTAGTTACTCAGATGCGGGGACACCTAGAGATCATGGTTCCGCCTATGGTAAGATGCATGTAATCCTTTTCAAAAAAGGTTGGCTGTTCTTGCTTGGCCAGTCTTTTTCTCACATACCCTGTCATGCAGCTAATGCCCCAAGTCCTTATCTACCATCTACACCTGGGCAACCCATGACACCAAGCTCGACTTCATACTTACCTGGAACTCCTGGAGGACAACCAATGACTCCTGGAACCGGCCTTGATGTCATGTCTCCTGTTATAGGTATTGTCTATTGTTGGGATATATTTATAAAGGATAAATGTTTAGATTTTGTCGGATTAGTCTCAATCCCCCTTTTATAACTCATCGTTTTCATACACAAGAAGTTTCCATTTTCTCTAGCGGTTTTCTTATCTTATTGTAAATGCCACAGGTGGGGATGCTGAAGCATGGTTCATGCCTGATATTTTGGTTGACATACACAAGGCTGGAGAAGACAGCGATGTGGGCGTCATCCGAGATGTTTCGGTTTGTCTTCTGCCTATCACCAAACTCCAGTTTTATAAAAATAAATAAGAACAACTAGTGATAAACAAGAAAAATCAATGATCAAAGTTACACATAGAGAAAGCTTACATACCTTGATTGCGAGAATTGCTTATGAATGTGAATGCTGTTTGTGAATCTAATGCGAGCATTCTTCATATGTGCGTCTTTTGTCAGGATGGAACGTGCAAAGTGTCTCTTGGGTCCAGCGGTGGTGGTGACACTATAATGGCCCTCCCGAGTGAACTGGAGATAGTTCCTCCGAGGAAAAATGATCGTGTGAAAATCGTTGGCGGGCAATATCGTGGGTCTATAGGTAAGCTGATTGGAATCGATGGGTCGGATGGTATCGTTAAGATAGAGGATAATCTTGACGTTAAGATTCTGGACCTGGCCATATTAGCCAAGTTTGTTCAACCGTGAGATAGTTCTAATGAAAGTTGAGTTTCATCATGTGGCCGTATATTGTATCTTAAATTTCTCTATAGTTTATAACGAAAATTCGAATCTTGTTTCCAGTTGAAGGGAAACCTTTTAATCTTATTTCCAATTATGTGGTTTTTAGTTTTTACTACTTTTTCTA
Organism: Eutrema heterophyllum; assembly: GCA_002933915.1. Lineage (NCBI taxonomy): Eukaryota > Viridiplantae > Streptophyta > Magnoliopsida > Brassicales > Brassicaceae > Eutrema > Eutrema heterophyllum. Next base: position 25,895 of record PKMM01019794.1, read on the forward strand.
CTGTTTTTAGATTAGCATGTTGATCGCCTTGCTCTATTTCCCTACCTATGATGAATTAAATCGAACAATTGATGGGAAATGTATAAAGTGAATTTAAAACTAAACTGATACTGAAATCTAAGAATGTATGGAGAAATGAGAGATGCAATTTCTAAGGACAATGTGTAGTATTAGTTTCAATTATGGTACTCATCATATCAACTCTAGTAGATGCAGTAATATTATTTGCAATTATGATAATGATTATATGTTGGGATAACTTTTCACCACTAATCTGGCAGTGAAGTGTGGATTACCAACGTCGACATTACTCTATGAGCAAAGACGACAATTTTCTGGTATTCTGGAAATATCAATACGCGGTAGGACATGTAGAATAGCGTCTTAGGAAGCCGAGTTTTGGAGTTACTTCTCAGACCTTTCCGACGCCGGCCATTGTTCAGGCCAATAAAAGCCAACAAAACATTAAATGAGTCGCCAACAAAACTTTAAATGAGTCCATATGAGAAGACTTATGGGTAGAACGTGCTCGTTTGAGCAAAATGTCATAAAAAAAGAGAGACAAACAGACTGCGCGAAGCAGCCAATTCACATCATTTTTGCTGAAAACACACAAGACTAGGTCGAGCCGAGCAAGGTAACCCACCTATAGTGACTTCTATCAGTTTGGAAAAGAGAGAGGAAAGCACTTACCAGTGCACCATGAACAACATTTACAAAATAAACAAGATTTATTAATTAATTGTGACGCCTAAAGCCTGCGTTTCTTGGGCTTTACCTCAGGGTCAACCTTGCATACACCCATGATCATATTACGGAGGAGGAACGCTGTCCTTTGACCATTTAACTGTTATGCCCTCTTCCCCTGATTCAATCTCTTATGATCACTCTCGCCTCCCTAGAGTTCCAACCCAATTCTGGAAGCCGACATTCGCTCTGCTACCCTTACCAAATAAGATCATCTTTGTAGGAAAATCCATAACTTAAGCCGCCATTTTCCTCCCATATAACCAACTCCGGTCCACTCACGTTAACCGGATCTGACTTGACGTCGGAGAGTTCCGGAGAGAGAAATACATTTCTTTTCCTGTTGGCTACCTTCTTACCGTGTTACTGTGGCATAAAAAGAACACTCCAAAATCGGTTGGAGGAACCCTTCACCGGAGATCCGTGGAGCCTAGCATATGATATAAGATTGAGGCCGAGGGTTATAAGGATGGTCGAATGGGAAGCAACAAGCAGGCGGTTGCTCTCTCTTGTTGTTCGATGGATGGATGCAGAGATAGATATGGGATCGAACGAGCTTGCGGTCGATCTCTCTCGTTGGATCGATTCATGGATTTGATGGTGGATCGAAGATCGCCACTCAAAGATGTGAAAGTCATTGTGATGAGATCACAAATCTAGACCTTAGTGAATCGCACACAAATGACATAGATTCTGATAGAGGGTATGAGCGTTAAATCAGCTAAAATCTAGGGATTCAAACGAATCACTAGAGACCTGCTTCTTGAAAGATGAATTGAATCAAATCTGTTCAAGGAAAAGAGAGAACACGTTATCTGTTTATTAATTCTCAAAATATATCCTCCAAAGCTTAGAACAAGAAGACTATAAATAGGGCGTTAGACCGACTTAAGAAAAGGAAAACTCAAAGAAACAGACCCAAAAGCCTAACAAAGCCTGTTTAGAAAAGGAAATCTGAGATAAAGGAAATACGAACTGAAATATGGAAAAACTACTAAAGACGTTAAAATTGTGTTTCTATTAGCCGTTAGGATGCTGCTGCATAAGGCCCCCCGGGTGAGGAGGATTCGCCCTCGAATCTGGAATGGGATGAGCAGAATGGTAACGAGAAAGATACTTGACGTTGAATACGTCAGATGTAGTGATATCCGGAGGAAGACGAAGACGATACACGTTGTCATTGATGCGTTCTAAAACTTCAATAGGTCCTATCTTCTTAGCTTTGAGATTGTTGTAGGCACGAGCAGGCATGCGATCGCGAGTAAGGACAGCCCACACAAGATCACCAACCTCAAAGACAAGACGGCGTCGGTGCGTATCAGCTGCAATTTTATATTTAACTATAGAAGCTTCTAAATTGGCCTTTGTTTGTTCGTGTGTCTCCAAAATGTTATCCACGAAAGTTTCAGCAACACTATGTAATCGTACTCGGTCTGGAAGAGAGGACAAATCTGGTGGTACAAGATTGGACCCACTTAGCACAGCTTCCAAGATTGGACTAAAGAACGGATCAGTTGTGTACAATTCCACAACGGAACTAAAGTTGGGAACAGAGACGTGAAGAACGGCGAGTAAGGAGTGGTGCCTACTTAAGGCATCTGCAACACGATTACTAACTCCCGACGTATGCTTGATGACAAAGGTAAATTGTTGGAGGTAAGAGATCCAAGAAGCATGGCGAGAAGAGACTTTATCTTGGTTTCCGAGATGCTTAAGTGCATCATGGTCTGTGTACAAGACAAATTCTTTGTGAAACAAGTAGTGTCGCCAATGCTTGATAGCTTGGACAATGACATAAAACTCAATGTCATAAGTACTATAACGAAATCGAGCACCAGAAATCTTTTCACTGAAAAATGCAATAGGTTGATTTCGCTGGCTAAGAACCGCACCAATTCCGGTTTTGGAAGCATCACAATGTAGTTCAAAGACCAAATAGAAATCAGGGAGAGCTAAGATCGGTGCTGAGCTCAACTTCTCTTTGATGACAGTAAAAGCAAGTGATGCCTCGTGTGTCCAAACAAAGGTTCCTTCACGAATGCAATTTGTGATTGGGGTCATAAGGGAACTGAATTGCGGCACAAAATGACGATAGAAAGAGGCTAACCCATGAAAACTTCGAGCTTCGGAGATGGTTGTTGGTTGCGGCCAAGATTGAATCGCGGAGACTTTGTCAGGATCAACAGCAAGTCCATCAGCCGAGACTATATAACCCAAGAAGTGTACTTGTGAAGAGCCGAATGAGCACTTTTTGAGCGACGCAAATAGCTTTTCCCGACGCAAAACAACAAGAACTTCTTGGAGATGTACAAGATGTTCTTTAAGGGATAGGCTGAAGATTAAAATGTCATCAAAGTAAACAACCACAGATTTACCGATGAAAGGACGCAACGCTTGGTTCATGACACGCATGAAGGTACTCAGCGCATTAGATAACCCAAAAGCCATAACCAACCACTCAAAAAGGCCTTCACGAGTTTTAAAGGCTGTTTTCCATTCATCTCCTTGTCGAATACGAATATGGTGATATTCGCTTCATAAATCCAACTTGGAGAAAACACGGGCAGTACCTATCTGATCAAGCAAATCATCCAGTCGAGGAATGGGAAAGCGGTAGCGTACCGTAATTTTATTAATAGCTCGACTATCAACACACATACGCAATGAGCCATCTTTTTGGGAACTAGTAATGCCGGAACTACACAAGGGCTTAAGCTCTCGTGTAGAAAACCTTTAGAAACCAAACTTTTGACCTGCTTACGAAGCTCTTCATGCTCGCTAGGGCTCATTCGATAATGCAGGCGGTTAGGGAGCGAAGCATCGGGTACCAAGTCAATTTGATGTTGAATATCATGCAATGGTTGGGAACTCGGGTGGTAAATCATCAGGAAAAACATCACAAAATTCACGAAGAATAGCAGAAAACTCGGGTTTCACCTGAGGGACGATGGACGAGGAAGTAGGAGTGGTGAGGAGGATGACAACGAGACCTTCCTGTCGCATTGCAACTTCAAATTGTGTTTTATGTATCAACAAAAGAGGAGTAGCTGGCGGAGAGAGAGGCTGCGGTGGAGATGGTTTCAATGTAAAGTTGAAGTTATTAAATTTGAAGCTATAAGTGTTGAGGAAACCATCATGTGTCACTCTCCGGTCAAACTCCCAAGGACGACCCAACAGCAAGTGACAAGCGTCCATCGGAACCACGTCGCAATACACTTGATCATGATATGCATCTCCAATGGAAAAAGTAACCAAAGCACGACGTGTAACACGCACTTCACTGGATTGCTGTAACCACGCAAGGTGATAGGGTTGAGGGTGTGCTTCATCTGTAAGCTCCAATTTCTAGACTGCATCTGCTGCAATAACATTTCCGCTACTGCCAAAATCAATGATGAACTTACAAACCTTGCCCCTAATCGTGCAACGTGACTGAAATAAAGCGTGACGCTGTGGGAATTCAACTGGAAGGTGAGGTGCTAAACAAGATCTCCGTAACATCAATGAGATACCTGTGTCGGCTTCCAATTCCATTGTTGATTCATCCTGGTCATCGAGATACTCGAGCTCCACATCATGACTAGATGCATCAAGCAACAACCCTCGAGGATTGCGTTTTGGGCATTAAGATTGGTGATGACCCGACTCGCCATAGGAGAAACAACGGAGAGTACCGACCCGAGTCGTGCGGTTAGGGTCCATGGGAACAATTGTTGTGTCCGGTTGAGTGGGCACAATTTATGTTGTGGCTGGAGGGAGACTCATCGCGGTAGAAGGTCGAGGCTGGCGTGATGAACTCCAAGAAGAAAAATTAACCTTGGTCTGGGATTCAACAGTTAAGGCTTGTTGATGAGCTTCAGCGATGGTTAGAGGATTGAACAGATTCAAAGTGTGTTGAATTTGCTGGCGTAAACCACCGACGAAACGAGCCACGATCTCATTTTCTGAATCTTGGAGATCAATCAGATTCAGTAACAAGAAAAATTCGGTGGCATACTCCTCGACCGAGCGGCTCCCTTGTCGTAAATTTTGCAGTCTCTGGAACATAAGGTGATCATAGTTGTATGGTAGACACGTCTTACGCATATGCATCTTCAATTTTTCCCATGAGACTATCTTCGGCTTGCCCAAACGAGTACGAGATGCTTTAATTTGGGTCCACCAAGCCGCTGCTCTGTTGCGAAAACGCATTGCAATCACAGGGACACAACGTTCAAGAGGAACGCGTTTGAATTCCAATATCTCTTCAACCGTAGTGATCCAATCAAGTAACTCTTCGGCAGTTGGACCACCATGAAATTCAAGGATTTCAAATTTGAAGGTCTGTTCCCAGCGCCAATCTTTGTTCTGTACCACGACAAGATTTTCGCCGAGATCAGCAAAGGGGTTCTCTTCGTCGTCGGAGCGTTCGTGGTTGGCTGGGTGATTTTTGGGAGGAAGTGGAGCACGCGGAGCTGTCAAAGCCTGCATCGCTATTGTGAGCTGGTTGATCTGCTCTTGCAGGCGAGCCAAGGACTGTCGGCGCCAAAATTTGATATGCTCAAATATAATACCCTAAAGTACTAAAGCAGTAGTTGCAGTAAGTTAGGAGTCGAACCACAAAGACTCAAGATATCACTCAATAGATTGCAAGATTTGAATTAAGCTAAGTCAATCGATTAAAGAGAAAACAACTAAGATATCAAGTGGGTTGTAAATTCAATGGAAAAACTAGGTTCATGGTATCTCTCAGGAAATCAGAGAATGCAGACAAAACAATAAATCATGATTCAGATTTAGCACGGTTCTTGAACTCAAATCACTAAGTTATAATCAACCAACTTTCGTTGCGAGAATTATCTAAGTCTAAATCATAGAATTCCAAATTTGTTTGCAAATCCTAAAGATCTAAACTAGCTTTAGAGTTCAGGTTTGATATGTTCACAAAACAACTAAACCAACTTTCTTTGCAGATAGTTATTTTGCTCACCCTAGGTTCTGTCAGGTTTCCAATCACACTTTCGTGTCTAATTGATTAACCTAAGATCTATATTCTAGGTGATCAAGTTAGAATTAGCATTAAGAACAACCTATGGTGAAGAACTTGATTGATTATGAATTCTAATAAATCGATCTATCTAACATACAGAGAAAACCTTATGAGAACCCTAAACCTAAAAGAAAACTACTCAGACATGGAGATTAAAGAAAGCAACATGACTGAATAATACTTCAATAGATAAAATAAGAATAGAGTAAAACAAAGGTTCGAAATCTTCTCTCTGACGAACAAAGTTCAGACTTGTCTCCCTCAATAGCTCTCTTAACAAAAACCAGAATAGAATAAAGCCTAGCCAACAAAAGTGGCTGAAAAACCTAATTATAATCCTAAAACACGTTTTGAGGCTTATTGTAATTATTAAAGTCTTCTGCACCAAGGAGCAGTTTCTTCAAACTTCAGAAAAGTCGCGACTCTTGTTTCTCTGCAGCCGGTATCGATCGATACCATAAGTGGTATCGGTCGATACTCGGGCTTCTAATCGACCTTCTCAGCTACATGATCTCTGCTTTGCTCCAAAAAGCTCCATAATACTTCAATATCTCCAATTATGCTTCAAACGTACCTAAAACCTGAAAAGACTCTAAAATACTCCAAAAACACTAGAAATACTCAATAAAAAGGACTTATATCATGGTAAAAAAAGGGTAAAAACCATGATATATCAACTGTCCCGTAATTTCAGCTTCTGTTGGAGGTTGTTCACGTCGATTTGCTCTCGGCATGTTGAAAAGGGGGTATGTTTTGCTCTGATACCAACCTGATAGAAGGTATGAGCGTTGAATCTGCTCAAATCTAGGGATTAAACGAATCACTAGAGACATGCTTCTTGAAAGATGAATTGAATCAAATTTGTTCAAGGAAAAGAGAGAACACGTTATCTGTTTATTAATTCTCAAAATATGTCCTCCAAAGCTTAGAACAAGAAGAATATAAATAGGGCGTTAGACTGACTTAAGAAAAGGAAAACTCAAAGAAATAGACCTAAAAGCCTAACAAAGCCTGTTTAGAATATGAAATCTAAAATAAAGGAAATACAAACTAAAATATGGAAAAACTACTAAAGACGTTAAAATTGTGCTTCTATTAGCCGTTAGGATGCTGCTGCATCAGAACCCCCGTGTGAGAAGGATTCGCCCTCGAATCTGGAATGGAATGAGCAGAATGGTAACGAGAAAGATACTTGACGTTGAATACGTCGGATGTAGTGATATCCGTAGGAAGACGAAGACGATACGCGTTGTCATTGATGCGTTCTAAAACTTCAATAGGTCCTATCTTCTTAGCTTTGAGCTTGTTGTAGGCACGAGCAGGCATGCGATCGTGAGTAAGGACAGCCCACACAAGATCACCAACCTCAAAGACAAGACGGCGTCGGTGCGTATCAGCTGCAGCTTTATATTTAACTATAGAAGCTTCTAAATTGGCCTTTGTCTGTTCGTGTGTCTCCAAAATGTTATCCACAAAAGTTTCAGCAACACCATGTAATCGTACTCGGTCTGGAAGAGAGGACAAATCTGGTGGTCCACGAGGAATAACCCCATATATAACCTGAAATGGGCAAAAACCAGAACTCCGGTTTATGGCGTGATTGTGGGCAAATTCTGCTTGAAGAAGTTTAGAATCCCACGTCTTAATGGAAGTACCAACCAAACAACGCAAGAGATTTCCCAAAGAACGATCAGTAACCTTAGTTTGCCCAACAGACTGGGGGTGATAAGCAGAGCTCATATCAAGGCTTGTATCGAGGAGTTTCCACAAAGAACGCCAAAAATGTCCAAGCGAGAATCGCGATATGAAACAATGGACAATGGCAAACCATGTAGACAATAGATTTCTCGAAAGAATAAGCTCGCCACTTGGACTGCGTTTGTAGTACGTTTGTGATATGCTCAAATTAATACCCTATAAGTATTAAAGCAGTTGTTGTAGTATATGTAGGGGTCGAACACAAGAACTCAAGAAAGTCACACAATAGATTATATAGACTCGAATGAAGCTAAACCAAACAATGTAATTAAATGCGAGTGCGTAAATTAAACAAGTTGTAAGTCAATTGGAAAGAAGATAGGCTCAGGGTATTTCTCAGGAATTCAATGAATGTAGATAAATTAACTAACATGATTCAGATGTAGCGCGGTTCTTGAACTAAAATAACTAAAGTATAGCTAACCAACTCTCGTTGCGAAAACTATCTAAGTCTAAATCCTAGAATTCCAAATCTCTTTACGAATCCTAAAGTCTAAACCAGCATTTAATTCATGTTTGATATGTTCTTAAAACAACTAAACCAAATCTCTTTGCGAATAGTTATTTTGCTCACCTTAAGTTCTATCAGGTAATTAATCGCACTCTCGTGCCTAATCAATTATCTTAAGATCTAAGTTTCAGATTCGTCAACCTAGAATTAGCTATGAGAACAACCTATGATGAAGAACTAATTCAGATGGTAAATCCTAATTAACTAATTAACCTAACATTCAAAGAAAATCCTTATGAGAACCCTGAACCTAACAGTGGATCTACTCAGACATGGAGATTGAAACAAGCAACATTATTGAATAGATCATCAAATCAAATAAATAGAAGAGAGTAAAACAAGGGTTCGAAATCTTCTCTCAGGCGAACAGAGTTTCAGACTTGTCTCCCTCCAAAGCTCTCTCACATAAAACTAAAGTAAAATCAAGCTTAGCCCACAAAAGTGGCTGAAAAACCTAATTAATAACCTAAAACATGTTTTGGGCTAAATTGTAAATAATAAAGTCTTCTGGGCAATTTTGCAATTCTTCAACTCTTCATTTAAAGTCGCNTTATTGTAATTATTAAAGTCTTCTGGACCAAGGAGCAATTTCTTCAAACTTCAGAAAAGTCGCGACATGTGTTTCTCTGCAGTCGGTATCGGTCGATACTCGGGCTTCAAATCGACTTCTCAGCTACATGATCTCTGCCTTGCTCCAAAAAGCTCTAGAAAGCTCCAATATCTCCAATTATGCTCCAAACGTGCTAAAACCTGTAAAAGACTCTAAAACACTACAAAATAGTAGAAAGACTCTATAAAACGGACTTATATCATGGTCAAAAAGGGGTAAAAACCATGATATATCAGTGTTCCGTCCTGAGGTTGGGTGGACGCGTGATTTTGCCAGAGCTGGCTGAGTTGGTTGTTGAATTGCTCGTCGAATTGGGTATGAGTTGCTGCCATAGCGTCAAATTACTTGTTGTTCTAACGAGCTAAGTCTGCAATCTGCGTAGCCAGGACTTGTAAGATAGCGGTTTGGTCAGCTGGTTGGGTTGATGCGGTGTTATGAGTGTTGACGGGAGCTAGAGGTGGTGGTAGACGTTCGTTTGATATGCGAGGTTGGCGTGTTTGAGTCCGTTGTTGTTGTTACGGTTTTCCCCGCGAGTTGAACTGTTTGGTGTTCATGCCATCGCCGAGCTTACTTACTGAGATTGAGATCCGAATCCCCACAGACGGCGCTAATTGTTGAATGTGGATTTCAACTGAGTTAAATAAATAACAAAGAGGGGATCAGAATCTCATTTTATTAAGTATCTCGGCGAAGTACAAGGAGAATTAGGTTGTCGAAGATCGGCGAGCTAGTCGGAGAATAAGAGAGAACTAAAAGACTAAAGCCGGAAAACTCGGAGCTCTGAATCCCTTAGGTCTCGTTAATGAGTTGTGGGATAGATCTTTGAATGAGGGTCTCTCCTATTTATAAGATCTTATGTTGGTTGAAAACTGGTAATTTCCTTTTCCTTCGCGGGTTCGGATCAGGAAGATTTCCTTTTTTTCTCAAAGAAGATATGGAAATCTTCCGTTTATTTCAGAGGTCGGTGCCGACTGAGTCGAGCCGGACTTAATGGGCCATGAAACCGGTAATCGAGCAGATGTGGGCTAGTTTCCTTGGCGTTTATAAACTTTTGTCGACCGTGATCAATTAGGCCGATCTTGATTTAATCCGAATTAAACCGATGATGCGGAGCTTACCACGAACATTAAGGATTAACCGGAGATTTTGTTTTCGTAATTTTTATCTATACATGTTGGTTTATATCCCCACCCCTGGACCA
>PKMM01019794.1:39476-78463 GCA_002933915.1 Eutrema heterophyllum
AACCACTTTTTTTTGTTTATCCGTCGGAAATCCGTGGGAAATTTCCTACGGATTTCCGACGGATGCAGTTTCAGCCGAGGGAAGTTTTACCCGAGTTCAGTTTTAGCCGAGGGGGTTTAGATTTAGCCTTATCCGTCGGAAATCCGTGGAAAATTTCCCACGGAGTTCCGACGGATGCAGTATCCCCGGCTAAAACTGAACCCGGGTAAAAATTACCTCGGCTAAAACTGCATCCATGGGAAATTTCCGACGGATTTCCGACGGATGCAGTTTTAGCCAAGAGAATTTTTATCCGGGTTCAGTTTTAGCCGGGAAAACTGAATATGTCGGAAATTCCCTTAGCATTTTTTACGGATTTCGGACGGAAGTATACTTATCATATTTTTTTTGGGTTTTCGGACAGAAGTATACTTATCATTTTTTTTGGGTTTTCGAAATAGATTATTACACTTAATTAACTATATCAAATGTCTAATTTTATAAAAGTTCCACATAAGTAATACATTCCATGATAACAAATATCAAGTACAAGTCCAAGTACATATTTTACAATGCAAATTATATAAAACTACTATGAATATGATGATGAGTAATCTGATTCTGCTGAATCGGAAGTTTCCCCAAATTCGTCAAATTCTTCCTCTGAATCCTCAAATATCCGATCATCTATAGGTATGGTGAAATCAACAACAAGGTCGACCTCAAGGGAATGTTCGATTGAACCCAAACCTATGAAGCTTTGTTGGAGGGGTTCATGATCGGACATCCCATGAACCATACCTCTCGGGTTTATCGAGGTAACTGTAACCCATGGGTCTTGCTTGTTTGTCACTCGTGGATAGGGAATATAGCATACCTACACCATGTAATAAAGTCATATAAAAATTAAACCAAGGTAATGCAAAAATACTAACAAATAAACCTATATATAAATTAAAGAATAAAACGAACCTGGTCAGCTTGTGAAACAAGTACGAATGGCTCATATTTCTGGAGTCGCCTTATGCTATGTAATGATGTAACACCAAATTGGTCGTGTTGCACACCGCTTCCTACTAATGGGTCGTTCCAGTCGCATAAAAATGCAACACATTTTAAACCGAGCATTCCCGGGTACTGAACATCAAAAATCTCACGTACGACACCATAGTATACAAGATCACCGGACTGAGTTGATACACCGTAATCTGAAGTTGTCGCACTCCTATCATCACGAAGAATCTTAAAAGCGTACCCCCGTGTGCTATACATCACATGTGACAGCACGGTTGCTAGTGGAAAGCGCACAATTTCTTCTGACCACGTGGGAAATCTTTGTCCGTTAGCCGTCTCTGTCGTGACCTGCACAAATAAAATAAAAAAGTGTCAAATAAATCATTCATTACATATGATCGTTAAAAACAAGGCAATTACAAGACTTACATAATCTCTTAACCACAGTCCGAACTCTTCCTGTTTGAGCTCGATTAGCTCGTCCTCTGTTTTGTCCGGAAATGCAAAACGTTGATAAGCCATATACATCCTGTGAGATTGAAGCGATCATCACGTCAGTACATATATATAATCAAGAACCCAATAAATAATTATTAATTTTGTTCAATATAATACCTCTCATATTCATCAACTCTGTCGCAGTTTGTGAGAATATACATATGCAAATGCTCTCGCTCTTGTTGTGAAAGTCTCCGCTTCTTGCCTTTTCCACTAAGTCGTCCAATCTCTAAGAATATATGAGGAACATCGACCGGATAGAAAGGTATTACGCCTCCGTCATCATGTCGAGCTGGTCTACGACTCTTCGTTTTGACTTGTGATGGAAAGTAGAACTCGGCAAAATGTGAGGTTTCTTCATTGATGCTCTGTGCGACAATAGAACCCTCCACTTTTCTCAAATTATTCACCTTCTTCTTTAGATGAAACATATAGCGTTCGAAAGGATACATCCAACGGCACTGAACCGGGCCCCCAAGCTCTGCTTCTCGAGGGAGATGAATTGTTAGATGTTCCATAACATCAAAAAAGGAAGGCGGAAATATCTTCTCCAAATTGCAAAGGATTACGGGTATATTATTCGCAAGGTTGCGGATACCGTATGATGTAAGAGAGCGTGAACATATATCTCGAAAAAAGGCACCAATCCCTGCATAATTAATAAGCATAACAAATGAAAATATAAATACTAAAGTATTGTGTAAAGTCAAAAAAAATAATTTAATGATTGTACCTGCAATTGCTTCGTGGACACTACGTGGTTGAAGACATGCAAAGGCAAATGGAAGGAGGTGCTGCATCACAACATGACAATCATGACTCTTCATCCCAGTAAACTTCCCCTCTCCGTGATCAACGCAGTTTCGAAGGTTAGATGCGTATCCGTCCGGGAATCTAACACTATCGGAAATCTAGTTAAAAAACTCGGCCTTTGAAGGTTCATCCAACCGAAAAGCTGGGACCGGAGCCTTCCCATTCCCTGTCACATGTAGTGCTCTACGAGAACAAATGTCTGGCAAGTCCAATCTAGACTTCAGATTGTCATTCGTCTTCCCTTGGACATTGAGAACGGTGTTCATAATGTTGTCAAAAAAAATCTTCTCAATGTGCATGACATCCAGATTATGCCTCAAAAGATGGTCATTCTAATAAGGTAAATCCCAGAAAATACTCCTCTTGTGCCAATTATGTACGTTGCCACAACCATCAACAGGATGATGCCCGTTACCACCACAATCAACGGTCATATCTGCACCAAAATCTCTGAACTGATCCAACAAATACTATCCATCTAACTCAGGAGGTGGACCATCAATTACTTTCCGGTTCTTCCTAAACAATGTGGTGCTCCGACGATAAGGATGATCGCTAGGTAGGAATCGCATATGACAATCAAACCAAGACGTTTTGCGTCCGTGCTTCAATTGGAACGCATATGTGTTATCTTGACAATACGTGCACGATAACCTTCCGTGCGTTGTCCATCCTGATAACATGCCATATGCTGGAAAATCGCTAATGGTCCACATAAGTACTGACCGCATGATGAAATTATGCTGACAAGAAACATCAAACGCCTCAACACCTTGGTCTCATAACATTCGCAGCTCATAAATCAATGGCTGCAAAAACACATCAAGTGATCTCTTCGGATGCTCTGGTCCAGGAACGAGAATGCTAAGGAACAAGAACTCCCGTCTCATGCACAAAGATGGCGGCAAATTGTAAGGTGTTACAATTACTGGCCACAAAGAATATTGTCTGCCGTGCTTCCCAAAAGGGTTGAAACCATCGGTACATAATCCAAGGTATACGTTCCTCGCCTCAAACGCAAAACTGGGATAAATTGACTGGAAATGTTTCCATGCTCCTGCGTCTGACGGATGAGCGATTTCTCCATCCGTTGTATGCTCTGCATGCCATCTCATTGCTCCCGATGTGCGTTCTGACTGATATAACCTCTTCAATCTCTCTGTTAACGGCAAATACCACATCCGTTTATATGGCACTGGCACTCTTCCACCTGTTTCTTTATACCGAGGTTTGCGACAAAAACGGCATGTCGAACGGTCTGCGTCCTCTCTCCAATAGAGCATACAGTTATCGATGCATACATCTATCATCTGATATGGCAATCCTAAACCTTGAACAAGTTTCTGTATCTCATAGTATGATGCCGGTGCAAGATTATCTTCTGGCAAAATGTCTTTCACAAAATCAGCGATTGCATCCACGCACTCCTCACTCAAATTGAAATCCGTCTTTATACCCATCATCCTAGTTGCAGTTGATAAAGGGGAATGTCCACCTCTACACCCATCATATAACGGATGTTTAGCAGCGTCTAACATATCAAAGAATCTCCGAGCTTCTAAGTTAGGTTCTTCTCCTCTATCTCCATACTCAGCAACCGATGGTATACTTTCACGAAATGCATCGTTCACCATCTGAACATGACCTACGGTACTTTCTACTTCCATTGCAGGTTCTTCTAAGCTAGCGTTATCCCCAATATAATGTTCACTAGTACTAACATAATTATCCACCATTGTATCATTTTCTCCGTGATAATACCAAATCTTGTAACCCGGCACAAATCCATGACAATACAGGTGTGACCATACTTCATCTATCACAATAAATCTATGATTCCGACAATTAGTACAAGGGTAGTAGATTTTACCGGTTTTTTTTGCTTTCTTCTGGATACCCGCAAATGCCATGAATTCCTGCAGACCTTCTTTGAATTCCTCCGTAACTAGGCCCGTGTCCGGAATTTGATGAGGCTTGTCCATCCATGAACGAAAATAATTATAAGGATCTGAAGAAGACATTTTGGTAAGGTTGTAGATGTTTGGGTTTTTTGTTTGTGATTGTAAGGAATGAGAGAAGGGGAGGAAACGTTTTTATAAGGAAATTGTGCGCCATTTCCGACGGATTTCCCACGGATTTAAAAGAATATATTTATTATGTCGGCAACATGTCGACAACCTCAACATCTGTCGAACATCCGTCGAAAATCCGTCGGATATTGTCCAACGGATCTATGTCGTCGGAACTCCGTCGAAAATTTCCCACGAATTTCCGACGGATGTAATTTTTGTCGAAATACTGTCGAAAATCCGTCGGAAGTTGTCCGACGGATTTATTTCGTCGGAAATCCGTCGGAAATTTCCCACGGATTTCTAACGGGTGAACGTTTCCGACGGATTTCTGACTGATGTAATTGTCGTCAGAATACCGTCGGAAGTCCGTCGGAAATTTCCAACGGAGTTATGGCCGTCGGAAATATCCGTCGGAAATGACCCTGTTTTCTTGTAGTGATGCTCTCTATAACCTCTTTTCCTTTCTCTTTCAGCTCCGGAGTAAGAATGACTCTAGCCTTGGAGAATGGTTTTGAGGTTCCTTTGCACTTCACCTTGTACTCAATCGAGTCCCCATCACACTTCTGAGGGATTAAAGTCATAGAGGGAGCACCTTTTACTCCTTTGCTCTTTACCTTCTTCTTTGCCTTAGCTGTTTTGACGTCTTTCTTGGTGATGACATAAGGACTATCTAGAATGTCCATGACAGTAGGCACGTCAGAAGGTTCTTCCAAAGGATCAGCTACCAACGTCTCTCCTGTGACAACAACGATGCAAGAGACACGCGTGGTAGCTCCTCTAGTAGGAATGGCTTTGTAGTACACCCCCTTGTCAATGTATGAGAACGAGATTCTCTTGCTGGGTGTGTCCATAATGGCACCAACCGTAGCCATAAACGGTCTTCCAAGAATCAACTGCGTGCTAGATTTTGCACTCATCTCCACAACCTGAAAATCAGTAGGAACCAGACAATCTCCTACTTCAATCATCAAATCAGGGATTGTACCGTATGGAAGTGAGGTTGAACAGTTCGCGAATGTGAGAGATGTCTTGGGAGATCGAATATCAGCTTCCAATCTCTCTGCAATTGCCCTTGACATTACATTGGCGCTAGCCCCCGAGTCAACGATAGACTCTTTGAATTTAACTCCAGAGATAGAGCATGGAACTGAGAATATTCCTGGGTCTTCCCTCTTAATCAGCTGTTTCATCGGAGGTGGTGTACTTCTGGCTTTGATAAAGAGTGCCTTGATCTCTTCCTTAGTTTCTCTGCAATTTTGGAAGTAACACTCCAAAGGACGGTTTGTGGGAATCCTCCTGACCATCTTCTCAAAAGCGAGCAACTTCTCCGCAGTAATAGGGTTGATGAGATGTCTAGGTGGTCGAGGGTATGGTACCTTAGGCTTGTAAACCCTTTCATCAGTCATATGCGGCTTCTTCGCAATTTCTGGGTCGGTCTGCGAAGGGTGTCGATCGATACTTGATTGGTGTCGATCGATACCAATACCAGGCTCCTGGATCTCGATCTCCATAACGGTCGACACTAGGAGGGTGTCGATCGATGCTTTTTGCCTCGAAACGTCCTTGGCAGATCCTTGGACGGGTATCGACCGATGCTGGCTGGTATCGATCAATACTGGGGCAATTTCGAGAGCCTCATCGTCGTCATCTTCAGCAAGATCGACGAGATTCTTTGCAGTTAGGCCAATTTTCACTCCTAGATCGACCTCTTCATCACTTCTTAAGGTGATTGCATTGATGTGTTCATTATGTGCATGAACCATCTTTCCCTTGACAGCTGCTGCAGTCTGAGCGACCTGAGTTTCCAGCCTCTTCTGATGAATGCTAAGAGCTTCAATTTTTCCATTTAGGTCTGTGTACATAGCATTCATCTTCCCATTCAAATCTACTGTCATCTTCTGATGTCCCTCAAGAATCTGCTCAAGCATAGACTCAACCTTGTTCTTTGGAGTTTTGGGTGATGGAGATTGGTATTGATACATTTGACTTTGAAATCCAGCACCACCAATGTAGTTAACACCTTTCACTTCATCCTCATCAGCAAAGTGAACAGCTTTTCTCGTGTTTCCCGTCAGAAGATTGTGCACTGAATCCAGCTTGGCTTGAACCTCAGCAATCTGCGATGCATCCAAATTCCCAGCCTGCTTCTTCCGCTCAAAGTCTGCATTTTTGGTGCTATTGCTAGACGCCAAGTTCTCAATCAGCACATAAGCATCGTCTGGATACTTGGTGTTGAAATTCCCATTGCTCGCAGCATCCAAAGCCATCTGATACCTCTAATCAATCCCTCTGAAGAAGATACCCAGCAACTGAACCTTAGTGAACCCGTGATGTGGAAAATCTCTCTGATATGATCTGAATCTGATCCAAGCAGCCTTAAACGCTTCAGTTGGTCCTTGAGAAAACTGGGAGATCTTGTTCCTGAGCTCTTCGGATCTCGCATCATCATAAAAGTTGTTCAAGAACGCGTTCTTAGGCTCCTCCCAAGTAGTCAGTGATCCAGGTGGCAATTGCTTCAGCCTGTAAGCTGCATCCCCACCAAGAGAGTATGGGAAAAGCTTACAGAGGAGGTAATCGTTGGACACTCCATTGTACTTGATGCTAGTGACCAAGTCCTCAAACCTCTCAATGTGATCTATGGGGTGTTCATGAGGAAAACCATGAAAAGGGTGCTGACCCACAAGAGTGAAGTATGCAGGTTCCAGCTCAAAGTCATTCCTCTAGAAAACAGGTGGACGAATCGCTGATCGATAGGCGTAGAACTGATCTGGCCTGTTGTACTCACCAATCGTCCTCTCTCGAGCAACCACATGATTCGCGAGAATCTCGCGCCCAATTGCGCTGCAGCCTCATTGACAACTTCAGGGGCAATGACGTTTCCTTCTTCGTCTAGACGTTGCCCTCGCTCATTGCACAAATGACCCTCTCGGTCTCTGAAAGTACCAGCCTCATCACGAATCAAAACCAATGGGTTGTTCATCTCTGCTGGCTTCTTTGCTTTCCTGATTGTGCGTTCCAAGTTTGCTAAATCCTCGTTGGAAAGATTAACTAGCTGAGTGCTCTTGTTCCTTCTGGTTTCACGAAGAGGCATGCACCTGAAACACGAAAGTCAAGAACGTAAGTAACCGAAAAAAACGCGACGGGTATCAACCGATACCACTTGTCGATCGATACTCTACGATTTAGACGAAATTCTTAGCTAAAATCTAATGGCGAAATTGAGTCCCCGGCAACGGCGCCCAATTTGATATGCTCAAATTAATACCCTATAAGTACTAAAGCAGTTGTTGTAGTATATGTAGGGGTCGAACACAAGAAAGTCACACAATATATTATATAGACTCGAATTAAACTAAACCAAACAATGTAATTAAATGCGAGTGCGTAAATTAAACAAGGTATAAGTCAATTGGAAAGAAGATAGGCTCAGATATTTCTCAGGAATTCAATGAATGTAGATAAACTAACTAACAAGATTCAGATTTAGCGCGGTTCTTGAACTCAAATCACTAAAGTATAGCTAACCAACTCTCGTTGCGAAAACTATCTAAGTCTAAATCCTAGAATTCCAAATCTCTTTGCGAATAGTTATTTTGCTCACCTTAAGTTCTATCAGGTAATAAATCGCACTCTCGTGCCTAATCAATTATCCTAAGATCTAAGTTCCAGATTCGTCAACCTAGAATTAGCTATGAGAACAACCTATGGTGAAGAACTAATTCAGATGGTGAATCCTAATTAACTAATTAACCTAACATTCAGAGAAAATCCTTATGAGAACCCTAAACCTAACAGTGGATCTACTTAGACATGGAGATTGAAACAAGCAACATGCATGATTGAATAGATCATCAAATCAAATAAATAGAAGAGAGTAAAACATGGGTTCGAAATCTTCTCTCAGGCGAACAAAGTTTCAGACTTGTCTCCCTCCAAAGCTCTCTCACAGAAAACTAAAGTAAAATCAATGTTAGCCCACAAAAGTGGCTGAAAAACCTAATTAATAACCTAAAACACGTTTTGGGCTAAATTGTAAATAATAACGTCTTCTGGGCAATTTTGCAATTCTTCAACTCTTCATTTAAAGTCGCGACTCTTGTCTGCTTCAGTGAGTATCGACCGATACTAGTCAGTATTGATCGATATTGAGGCTTCAAATCGGGTACTCAGCTGCACGAACTTCTGATTTGCTCCAAAATGCTCCAGAAAGCTCAAATATCTCCAATTATGCTCCAAACGTGCTAAAACCTGTAAAAGACTCTAAAACACTACAGAATAGTAGAAAGACTCTATAAAACGGACTTATATAATGGCTTAAACGGGGTAAAAACCATGATATATCAGTTTGCAGGGAATGAAATGAACCATCTTGGAGAAACGATCAACCACGACAAATATCGAGTCATATCCCGTTTGCGTACGCGGAAAGCCCATCAGGAAATCCATGCTAATATCTGTCCACGGCTGCGTGGGAATAGGTAAAGGAAGGTACAAACCTGCATTGGACGCATGACCCTTAGACGTTTGACAAGTGACACAACGTTCGACAAAGCGTTTGACGTCGCGTCTGAGAGAGGGCTAAAAATAGGCCGAAGAAACCAAGTGTATAGTGCTGTCACGACCGACGTGTCCTTCGTTATGAAGTTCAAAAACAAGTTGCAAGCGTAGGCTGCAGTCAGGGATACACAACCGATTATCACGAAACAAGAATCCGTCGGGAAGAGAATATGGTATCGCAGACCCACTTAGCACAGCTTCCAAGATTGGACCAAAGAAAGGATCAGTTGTGTACAATTCCGCAAAGGAACTAAAGGTGGGAACAGAGACGTGAAGAACGGCGAGTAAGGAGTGGCGCCTACTTAAGGCATCTGTAACACGATTACTAACTCCCGATGTATGCTTGATGACAAAGGTAAATTGTTGGAGATAAGAGATCCAAGAAGCATGGCGAGAAGAGACTTTATCTTGGTTTCCGAGATTCTTAAGTGCATCATGGTCTGTGTACAAGACAAATTCTTTGTGAAACAAGTAGTGTCGCCAATGCTTGATAGCTTGGACAATGGCATGAAACTCAATGTCATAAGTACTATAACGAAATCGAGCTTCAGAAATCTTCTCACTGAAAAATGCAATAGGTCGATTTCGCTGGCTAAGAACCGCACCAATTCCTGTTTTGGAAGCATGACAATGTAGTTCAAAGACCAAAGAGAAATCAGGGAGGGCCAAGATTGGTGCTGAGCTCAACTTCTCTTTGATGACAGTAAAAGCAAGTGATGCCTCGTGTGTCCAAACAAAGGTTCCCTCACGAATGCAACCTGTGATTGGGGTCATAAGGGAACTGAATTGTGGCACAAAACGACGATAGAAAGAGGCTAACCCAGGAAAACTTCGAGCTTCGGAGATGGTTGTTGGTTGCGGCCAAGACTGAATCGCGGAGACTTTGTCAGGATCAACAGCAAGTCCATCAGCCGAGACTATATAACCCAAGAAGTGTACTTGTGAAGAGCCGAATGAGCACTTTTTGAACGACGCAAATAGCTTTTCCCGACGCAAAACAACAAGAACTTCTCGGAGATGTACAAGATGTTCTTTAAGGGATAGGCTGAAGATTAAAATGTCATCAAAGTACACAACCACAGATTTACCGATGAAAGGACGCAACGCTTGGTTCATGACACGCATGAAGGTACTCGGCGCATTAGATAAGCCAAAAGCCAAAACTAACCACTCAAAAAATCCTTCACGAGTTTTAAAGGCTGTTTTCCATTCATCTCCTTGTCGAATACGAATCTGATGATATCCGCTTCGTAAATCCAACTTGGAGAAAACACGGGCAGCACCTATATGATCAAGCAAATCATCCAATCAAGGAATGGGAAAGCGGTAGCGTACCGTAATTTTATTAATAGCTCGACTATCAACACACATACGCAATGAGCCATCTTTTTTGGGAACTAGTAATGCCGGAACTGCACAAGGGCTTAAGCTCTCGCGTAGAAAACCTTTAGAAACCAAACTTTCGACCTGCTTACGGAGCTCTTCATGCTCGCTAGGGCTCATTCGATAATGCAGACGGTTAGGGAGCGAAGCATCGGGTACCAAGTCAATTTGATGTTGAATATCATGCAATGGTGGCAACCCGGGTGGTAAATCATCAGGAAAAACATCAGAAAATTCACGAAGAATAGCAGAAAACTCGGGTTTCACCTAAGGGACGATGGACGAGGAAGTAGGAGTGGTGAGGAGGATGACAACGAGACCTTCCTGTCACATTGCAACTTCAAATTGTGTTTTCTGCATCAACAAAAGAGGAGTAGCTGGCGGAGAGAGAGGCTGCGGTGGAGATGGTTTCAATGTAAAGTTGCGGTTATTAAATTTGAAGCTATAAGTGTTGAAGAAACCAGCATGTGTCACTCTCCAGTCAAACTCCCAAGGACGACCCAACAGCAAGTGACAAGCGTCCATCAGAACCAAGTCGCAATAAACTTGATCATGATATGCATCTCCAATGGAAAAAGTAACCAAAGCACGACGTGTAACACGCACTTCACTGGATTGATGTAACCACGCAAGGTGATAGGGTTGAGGGTGTGCTTCGTCTGTAAGCTCCAATTTCTAGACTGTATCTGCTGCAATAACATTTTCGCTACTGCCAAAATCAATGATGAACTTACAAACATTGCCCCTAATTGATATTCCCATAATTTACTTGTTTTAGCATCACATTTTACATGTAGTTTCTAGTCGCATGCATACATAATCATGATTTTAGTTAGCATTTCGGTTTCATTTAGAGTTAGAGTCTTTGCATTAGGTCCTAGTGAGTCTTGCATGATTTGGGGTAATTTCTAGGGACCTGGAGACGTTTTGAGAGACACATGAGGCTTTGGAACCGAGTACATGCGACCCCGGGAGCAAAAGGAGATAGCCAAGGCAAAAATGGTGTTTCTAGAGGGCTGTACCAACCGATCCTGGGTCGGTACAATGGATCGGTATTGGGACAGAAGTTTGTGCCGATCCACAACCAATTTTGTACCGCTCCAAAACCGACCGGCATACTCACCCAGATCGAAGACGGTTCACTCGACGTTCCTTCTCTTGCCCCACACCGACCGACTCTAGAGCGGTACACTGGATCGGTACTGAGGCAGAGACTTGTGCCGATCTGAAGAGCTCTCCCATACCGGTCTGGAATGAAGCGGCATGACCCCTCAAGAAGATTAGTACCGATCGACCCTGTATCGGTACTACCCGGCGGCACTAAAAGGGCGATCATTTGGCACGAACTTCTGCTGGCTAAAACTCATACCGCACACGATCCAGCTCGTCCTGCGCACAACCAGATTTCATTTCAGCCGGCTAACTCCGCATCAAGCATTTATCCAACCTGCACGATGAAGATTAGTGTCGACTCATTCTTGGTCGGTACTACCAAACGGTACTAATCCCGCGCTCAGGTAGGTCGATTTCTGCCGGCTAAAACTTGTCCCACGCACGACCCAGCACGTTTGGCATCGACCAGATTTCAGTTTAGCCGGCTGAAAACTCATCCAGCATCCATCCGCCTGCACATAGAGAGTTAGTACCGAGTGGTTTGTACCGACCCAGGATCGGTCGGTACAAACCTTTTTGCTGCAAACCGACCCAGACCCGACCGGGTCAATACCCGGTTTGTTCACTATTCACTATAAATACCTAATTTTCTTACTTATGCCTTTCTTATGCTAAAAAACCTCTTTTTGAATGTTTTAAGTATTTTGTAAGAGAGATTCTCCTTTTTAATTTATGCAATCTATTCTCAATCTTCTTTCTTAATCATCTAATCATCTAATCATGGGATTTAACATGTTCTTCATAGGATTTGTTGGACCCATCATGATTAGTGAGTAGTCTCCTAGGATCTAGGGATGGATTAGAATTAGGTGACTTCCATGGATGATTTGTGATGCTTAGGGATAGATAATCAATTCCTACTCTTCGGGAGTGCGTTTAATGCTATATTGTGCTTGAGAAAGTCAAACTTGATCTCAAGGCATTTCCCACCCACAAGGTGTTCGATGAAATGCCTAAGAGAGCTTTCTAAGAGAAATACCCTTCTTAGCCTAAGAGATTAGTTGTCTAAGGGATTATTTAGATGATCTTGATTAATGAATTTAATGCTTGCTAATTAAGAGTCCACAAATGAGAATTTGATCTTGGATTAGTGATTAGCATAAGTGATTAGTACCTTGAGAGAGGATTAGTCACGATTAGGATCTTAACCTTGGAAATTAACCTTGATTGTGTATGAGCATAATGAATTAGACTTGGAATAGCCTATATCCAATTACCCCATCCTTAGATTCGTTCCCATTATTTGAATTCACATCTTGCTTAGTTTGTTTCATCTTGTTTGCTTAATCTTGTTAGGGTGTTAGTAAAACTCAATAATTCACTTATTTAGCTTAACTTACTTGAGTGTCTTGTATTCTACGTGCTTAGAATTAATCCCAATATGGATTGATAACCTTCTATACTACTCGTATTGGAGTTATTGATACCTCCTTAAGACCGAAAAGTCTTAGTATCACTAATCGTGCAACGTGACTGAAACAAAGCGTGACGCTGTGGAAATTCAACTGGAAGGTGAGGTGCTAAACAAGACCTCCGTAACATCAACGAGATACCTGTGTCGGCTTCCAATTCCATTACTGATTCATCCTGGTCATCGAGATACTCGAGCTCCACATCATGACCAGATGCATCAAGCAACAACCCTCGACGATTGCGTTTTGGGCATTAAGATTGGTGATGACCCGGCTCGCCATAGGAGAAACAACGGAGAGTACCGACCCGATTCGTGCAGTTAGGGTCCACGGGAAAAATTGTTGTGTCCGGTTGAGTGGGCACAATTTCTATTGTGGCTGGAGGGAGACTCATCGCGGTAGAAGGTCGAGGCTGGCGTGATGAACTCCAAGAAGAAAAATTAACCTTGGTCTGGGATTCAACAGTTAAGGCTTGTTGATGAGCTTCAGCGATGGTTAGAGGATTGAACAGATTCAAAGTGTGTTGAATTTGCTGGCCTAAACCACCGACGAAACGAGCCACGATCTGATTTTCTGAATCTTGGAGATCAATCAGATTCAGTAGCAAGAAAAATTCGGTGGCATACTCCTCGACCGAGCGGCTCCCTTGTCGTAAATTTTGCAGTCTCTGGAACATAAGGTGATCATAGTTGTATGGTAGACACGTCTTACGCATATGCATCTTCAATTTTTCCCATGAGACTATCTTCGGCTTGCCCAAACGAGTACGAGATGCTTTAATTTGGGTCCACCAAACCGCTGCTCTGTTGCGAAAACGCATTGCAATCACAGGGACACAACGTTCAAGAGGAACGCGTTTGAATTCCAATATCTCTTCAACCGTAGTGATCCAATCAAGTAACTCTTCGGCAGTTGGACCACCATGAAATTCAGGGATTTCAAATTTGAAGGTCTTTTCCCAGCACCAATCTTCGTTCTGTACCATGACAGGATTTGTGCCGAGATCAGCAAAGGGGTTCTCTTCGTCGTCGGAGCGTTTGTGGTTGGCTGGGTAATTTTCGGGAGGAAGTGGAGCACGCTGAGCTGTCAAAGCCTGCATCGCTGTTGTGAGCTGGTTGATCTGCTCTTGCAGGCGAGCCAAGGACTGTCGCTTGAGTTCACCTTCTGTTGGAGGTTGTTCACGTCGATTTACTCTCGGCATGTTGAAAAGGGGGTATGTTTTGTTCTGATACCAACCTGATAGAAGGTATGGGCGTTGAATCAGCTCAAATCTAGGGATTCAAACGAATCACTAGAGACATGCTTCTTGAAAGATGAATTGAATCAAATCTGTTCAAGGAAAAGAGAGAACATGTTATCTGTTTATTAATTCTCAAAATATGTCCTCCAAAGCTTAGAACAAGAAGACTATAAATAGGGCGTTATACTGACTTAAGAAAAGGAAAACTCAAAGAAACATACCCAAAAGCCTAACGAAGCCTGTTTAGAATAGGAAATCTGAAAGAAAGAAAATACGAACTGAAATATGGAAAAACTACTAAAGACCTTAAAATTGTGCTTCTATTAGCCGTTAGGATGCTGCTGCATCAGGACCCCCGGGTGAGGAGGATTCGCCCTCGAATCTGGAATGGAATGAGCATAATGGTAACGACAAAGATACTTGACGTTGAATACGTCGGATGTAGTGATATCCGGAGGAAGACGAAGACGATACACGTTGTCATTGATGCGTTCTAAAACTTCAATAGGTCCTATCTTCTTAGCTTTGAGCTTGTTGTAAGCACGAGCAGGCATGCGATCGCGAGTAAGGACAGCCCACACAAGATCACCAACCTCAAAGACAAGACGGCGTCGGTGCGTATCAGCTGCAGCTTTATATTTAACTATATAAGCTTCTAAATTGGCCTTTGTCTGTTCGTGTCTCTCCAAAATGTTATCCACGAAAGTTTCAGCAACACCATGTAATCGTACTCGGTCTGGAAGAGAGGACAAATCTGGTGGTCGACGAGGAATAACCCCATATATAACCTGAAATGGGCTAAAACCAGAACTCCGGTTTATGGCGTGATTGTGGGCAAATTCTGCTTGAAGAAGTTTAGAATCCCACGTCTTAATGGAAGTACCAACCAAACAACGCAAGAGATTGCCCAAAGAACGATCAGTCACCTCAGTTTGCCCAACAGACTGGGGGTGATAAGCGGAGCTCATATCAAGGCTTGTATCGAGGAGTTTCCACAAAGAACGCCAAAAATGTCCAAGCGAGAATCGCGATATGAAACAATGGTCAATGGCAAACCATGTAGACAATAGATTTCTCGAAAGAATAAGCTCGCCACTTGGACTGCGTTTGTAGTACGTTTGCATGGAACGAAAGGAACCATCTTGGAGAAACGATCAACCACGACAAATATCGAGTCATATCCCGTTTGCGTACGCGGAAGGCCCATCACGAAATCCATGCTAATATCTGTCCACGGCTGCGTGGGAATAGGTAAAGGAAGGTGCAAACATGCATTGGACGCATGACCCTTAGACGTTTGACAAGTGACACAACGTTCGACAAAGCGTTCGACGTCGCGTATGAGAGAGGGCCAAAAATAGGCCGAAGAAACCAAGTGTATAGTGCGGTCACGACCGACGTGTCTTTCGTTATGAAGTTCAGAAACAAGTTGCAAGCGTAGGCTGCAGTCAGGGATACACAACCGATTATCACGAAACAAGAATCCGTCGTGAAGAGAATATGGTATCGAAGACCCACTTAGCACAGCTTCCAAGATTGGACCAAAGAACGGATCAGTTGTGTACAATTCCGCAAAGGAACTAAAGCTGGGAACAGAGACGTGAAGAACGGCGAGTAAGGAGTGGCGCCTACTTAAGTCATCTGCAACACGATTACTAACTCTCGACATATGCTTGATGACAACGGTAAATTGTTGGAGATAAGAGATCCAAGAAGCATGGCGAGAAGAGACTTTATCTTGGTTTCCGAGATGCTTAAGTGCATCATGGTCTGTGTACAAGACAAATGCTTTGTGAAACAAGTAGTGTCGCCAATGCTTGATAGCTTGGACAATGGCATACAACTCAATGTCATAAGTACTATAACGAAATCGAGCACCAGAAATCTTCTCACTGAAAAATGCAATAGGTCGATTTCGCTGGCTAAGAACGGCACCAATTCCAGTTTTGGAAGCATCACAATGTAGTTCAAATACCAAAGAGAAATCAGGGAGAGCCAAGATCGGTGCTGAGCTCAACTTCTCTTTGATGACAGTAAAAGCAAGTGATGCCTCGTGTGTCCAAACAAAGGTTCCCTCACGAATGCAATTTGTGATTGAGGTCATAAGGGAACTGAATTGCGGCACAAAACGACGATAGAAAGAGGCTAACCCATGAAAACTTCGAGCTTCGGAGATGGTTGTTAGTTTTGGCCAAGATTGAATCGCGGAGACTTTGTCAGAATCAACAGCTAGTCCATCAGCCGAGACTATATAACCCAAGAAGTGTACTTGTGAAGAGCCGAATGAGCACTTTTTGAGCGACGCAAATAGCTTTTCCCGACACAAAACAACAAGAACTTCTCGGAGATGTACAAGATGTTCTTTAAGGGATAGGCTGAAGATTAAAATGTCATCAAAGTACACAACCACATATTTACCGATGAAAGGACGCAACGCTTGGTTCATGACACGCATGAAGGTACTCGGCGCATTAGATAAGCCAAAAGCCATAACCAACCACTCAAAAAAGCCTCCATGAGTTTTAAAGGCTGTTTTCCATTCATCTCCTCGTCGAATACGAATCTGATGATATCCGCTTCGTAAATCCAACTTGGAGAAAACACCGGCAGCACCTATCTGATCAAGCAAATCATCCAGTCGAGGAATGGGAAAGCGGTAGCGTACCGTAATTTTATTAATAGCTCGACTATCAACACACCTACGCAATGAGCCATATTTTTTGGGAACTAGTAATGCCGTAACTGCACGAGGGCTTAAGCTCTCGCGTAGAAAACCTTTAGAAACCAAACTTTCGACCTGCTTACGGAGCTCTTCATGCTCGCTAGGGCTCATTCGATAATGTAGGCGATTAGGGAGCGAGGCATCGGGTACCAAGTCAATTTGATGTTGAATATCATGCAATGGTGGCAACCCGGGAGGTAAATCATCAGGAAAAACATCAGAAAATTCACGAAGAATAGCAGAAAACTCGGGTTTCACCTAAGGGACGATGGACGAGGAAGTAGGAGTGGTGAGGAGGATGACAACGAGACCTTCCTGTCACATTGCAACTTCAAATTGTGTTTTCTGCATCAACAAAAGAGGAGTAGCTGGCGGAGAGAGAGGCTGCGGTGGAGATGGTTTCAATGTAAAGTTGCGGTTATTAAATTTGAAGCTATAAGTGTTGAAGAAACCAGCATGTGTCACTCTCCAGTCAAACTCCCAAGGACGACCCAACAGCAAGTGACAAGCGTCCATCAGAACCAAGTCGCAATAAACTTGATCATGATATGCATCTCCAATGGAAAAAGTAACCAAAGCACGACGTGTAACACGCACTTCACTGGATTGATGTAACCACGCAAGGTGATAGGGTTGAGGGTGTGCTTCGTCTGTAAGCTCCAATTTCTAGACTGCATCTGATGCAATAACATTTTGCTACTGCCAGAATCAATGATGAACTTACAAACCTTGCCCCCAATCGTGCAACGTGACTGAAACAAAGCGTGACGCTGTGGGAATTCAACTGGAAGGTGAGGTGCTAAACAAGACCTACGTAACATCAAGGAGATACATGTGTCGGCTTCCAATTCCATTGTTGATTCATCCTGGTCATCGAGAGACTCGAGCTCCATATCATGACCATATGCATCAAGCAACAACCCTCGACGATTGCGTTTTGGGCATGAAGATTGGCGATGACCCGGCTCGCCATAGGAGAAACAACGGAGAGTACCGACCCGATTCGTGCGGTTAGGGTCCACGGGAACAATTGTTGTGTCCGGTTGAGTGGGCACAATTTATGTTGTGGCTGGAGGGAGACTCATCGCGGTAGAAGGTCGAGGCTGGCGTGATGAACTCCAAGAAGAAAAATTAACCTTGGTATGGGATTCAACAGTTAAGGCTTGTTGATGAGCTTCAGCGATGGTGAGAGGATTGAACAGATTCAAAGTGGGTTGAATTTGCTGGCGTAAACCACCGACGAAACGAGCCACGATCTGATTTTCTGAATCTTGGAGATCAATCCGATTCAGTAGCAAGAAAAATTCGGTGGCATACTCCTTGACCGAGCGGCTCCCTTGTCGTAAATTTTGCAGTCTCTAGAACCTAAGGTGATCATAGTTGTATGGTAGAAATGTCTTACGCAGATGCTTCTTCAATTTTTCCCATGAGATGATCTTCGGCTTGCCCAAACGAGTACGATATGATTTAATTTGGGTCCACCAAGCCGCTGCTCTGTTGCAAAAACGCATTGCAATCACAGGGACACAACGTTCAAGAGGAACGCGTTTGAATTCCAATATCTCTTCAACCGTAGTGATCCAATCAAGTAACTCTTCGGCAGTTGGACCACCATGAAATTTAGGGATTTCAAATTTGGAGAACTGTTCCCAACGCCAATCTTCGTTCTGTACCACGACAAGATTTGCGCCGAGATCAGCAAAGGGGTTCTATTCGTCGTCGGAGCGTTCGTGGTTGGCTGGGTGATTTTCGGGAGGAAGTGGAGCACGCTGAGCTGTCAAAGCCTGCATCGCTGTTGTGAGCTGGTTGATCCACTCCTGCAGGCGAGCCAAGGACTGTGGCGTGAGTTCAGCTTCTGTTGGAGGTTGTTCACGTCGATTTGCTCTCGGCATGTTGAAAAGGGGGTATGTTTTTCTCTGATACCAACCTGATAGAAGGTATGAGCGTTGAATCAGCTCAAATCTAGGGATTCAAACGAATCACTAGAGACCTGCTTCTTGAAAGATGAATTTAATCAAATCTGTTCAAGGAAAAGAGAGAACATGTTATCTGTTTATTAATTCTCAAAATATGTCCTCCAAAGCTTAGAACAAGAAGACTATAAATAGGGCGTTAGACCGACTTAAGAAAAGGAAAACTCAAAGAAACAGACCCAAAGGCCTAACAAAGCCTGTTTAGAATAGGAAATCTGAAATAAAGGAAATACGAACTGAAATATGGAAAAACTACTAAAGACGTTAAAATTGTGCTTATATTAGCCGTTAGGATGCTGCCATCTTTTTTGGGAACTAGTAATGCCGGAACTGCACAAGGGCTTAAGCTCTCGCGTAGAAAACCTTTAGAAACCAAACTTTCGACCTGCTTACGGAGCTCTTCATGCTCGCTAGGGCTCATTCGATAATGCGGGCGGTTAGGGAGCGAAGCATCGGATACCAAGTCAATTTGATGTTGAATATCATGCGATGGTGGCAACCCGGGTGGTAAATCATCAGGAAAAACATCAGAAAATTCACGAAGAATAGCAGAAAAACTCGGGTTTCACCTAAGGGACGATGGACGAGGAAGTAGGAGTGGTGAGGAGGATGACAACGAGACCTTCATGTCACATTGCAACTTCAAATTGTGTTTTCTGCATCAACAAAAGAGGAGTAGCTGGCGGAGAGAGAGGCTGCGGTGGAGATGGTTTCAATGTAAAGTTGCGGTTATTAAATTTGAAGCTATAAGTGTTGAAGAAACCAGCATGTGTCACTCTTCGGTCAAACTCCCAAACACGACCCAACAGCAAGTGACAAGCGTCCATCGGAACCACGTCGCAATACACTTGATCATGATATGCATCTCCAATGGAAAAAGTAACCAAAGCACGACGTGTAACACGCACTTCACTGGATTGCTGTAACCACGCAAGGTGATAGGGTTGAGGGTGTGCTTCGTCTGTAAGCTCCAATTTCTAGACTGCATATGCTGCAATAACATTTTCGCTACTGCCAGAATCAATGATGAACTTACAAATCTTGCCCCCAATCGTGCAACGTGATTGAAACAAAGCGTGACGCTGTGGGAATTCAACTGGAAGGTGAGGTGCTAAACAAGACCTCCGTAACATCAACGCGATACATGTGTCGGCTTCCAATTCCATTTTTGATTCATCCTGGTCATCGAGATACTCGAGCTCCACATCATGACCAGATGCATCAAGCAACAACTCCCGACGATTGCGTTTTGGGCATGAAGATTGGCGATGACCTGGCTCGCCATAGGAGAAACAACGGAGAGTACTGACCCGATTCGTGCGGTTAGGGTCCACGGGAACAATTGTTGTGTCCGGTTGAGTGGGCACAATTTCTGTTGTGGATGGAGGGAGACTCATCGCGGTAGAAGGTCGAGGCTGGCGTGATGAACTCCAAGAAGAAAAATTAACCTTGGTATGGGATTCAACAGTTAAGGCTTGTTGATGAGCTTCACCGATGGTTAGAGGATTGAACAGATTCAAAGTGTGTTGAATTTGCTGGCGTAAATCACCGACGAAACGAACCACGATCTGATTTTCAGAATCTTGGAGATCAATCCGATTCAGTAGCAAGAAAAATTCGGTGGCATACTCCTCGACCGAGCGGCTCCCTTGTCGTAAATTTTGCAGTCTGTGGAACATAAGGTGATCATAGTTGTATGGTAGAAACGTCTTACGCAGATGCTTCTTCAATTTTTCCCATGAGACGATCTTCGACTTGCCCAAACGAGTACGAGATGCTTTAATTTGGGTCCACCAAGCCGCTGCTCTGTTGCGAAAACGCATTGCAATCACAGGGACACAATGTTCAAGAGGAACGCGTTTGAATTCCAATATCTCTTCAATTGTAGTGATCCAATCAAGAAACTCTTCGGCAGTTGGACCACCATGAAATTCAGGGATTTCAAATTTGAAGGTCTGTTCCCAGCGCCAATCTTTGTTCTGTACCACGACAGGATTTGCGCCGAGATCAGCAAAGGGGTTCTGTTCGTCGTCGGAGCGTTCGTGGTTGGCAGGGTGATTTTCGGGAGGAGGTGGAGCACGCTGAGCTGTCAAAGCCTGCATCGCTGTTGTGAGCTGGTTGATTTGCTCATGCAGGTGAGCCAAGGACTGTCGCGTGAGTTCAGCTTCTGTTGGAGGTTGTTCACGTCGATTTGCTCTCGGCATGTTGAATAGGGGGTATGTTTTGCTCTGATACCAACCTGATGGAAGGTATGAACGTTGAATGAGCTCAAATCTAGGGATTCAAACGAATCACTAGAGACATGCTTCTTGAAAGATGAATTGAATCAAATCTGTTCAAGGAAAAGAGAGAAAACGTTATCTGTTTATTAATTCTCAAAATCTGTCCTCCAAAGCTTAGAACAAGAAGACTATAAATAGGGCGTTAGACCGACTTAAGAAAAGGAAANGAGCCTTTTTTCGGCAGGTTCTTTTGGACGGTTCGGATGACCCCTTCCTTCTCTTATGCTCCATAACTCCAAACTTCTCCAAAATGACTCCAAGCACCTATAAAACACTCCAAATGATGCAAGACTCACTAGGACTTAATGAAACCTAGCTAGACTCTAATTTAGACCAAAACACTAAGGAAAACAATGATTATGCATGCATGTGACTCAAAACGCTAAGTAGAATGCATGCTAAAACGAGTAAAATATGAGAATATCAGGGTTCTGTTCGTCGTCGGAGCGTTCGTGGTTGGCTGGGTGATTTTCGGGAGGAGGTGGAGCACGCTGAGCTGTCAAAGCCTGCATCGCTGTTGTGAGCTGGTTGATTTGCTCATGCAGGCGAGCCAAGGACTGTCGCGTGAGTTCAGCTTCTGTTGGAGGTTGTTCACGTCGATTTGCTCTCGGCATGTTGAATAGGGGGTATGTTTTGCTCTGATACCAACCTGATGGAAGGTATGAACGTTGAATGAGCTCAAATCTAGGGATTCAAACGAATCACTAGAGACATGCTTCTTGAAAGATGAATTGAATCAAATCTGTTCAAGGAAAAGAGAGAAAACGTTATCTGTTTATTAATTCTCAAAATCTGTCCTCCAAAGCTTAGAACAAGAAGACTATAAATAGGGCGTTAGACCGACTTAAGAAAAGGAAAACTCAAAGAAACAGACCCAAAAGCCTAACAAAGCCTGTTTAGAATAAGAAATTTGAAATAAAATAAATACGAACTGAAATATGGAAAAACTACTAAAGACGTTAAAATTGTGCTCTATTAGCCGTTAGGATGCTGCTGCATCAGATTTAAACCTTTACTAAGTAAAAGAATCCCACATAATTTAAATTAAAAAAAAACAAAACGTAAACTTTAAAGAGAAAACTCTTTCTTTTATATTACAAAAATCTGTGCGTGTACAAAATGAATGCAAAGAGAGCTTTTATAAGCTCATACAAGGTCAGACCATTAACATTTACAAACTAATAAAATAGGAAATTAAGATATACAAAATAAATGATTAATTCACAAATTAATGTTGACGAGCTTTTAATTTGTCTTCATCATTGGGTGATTGATTATCTGATTGACGAACTTTTAGTGCTGAAAATATTGCAATTAATGCTTCTAGTTGCTGAACCATTATTCTTGACTTGGAGAAGAATCTAGACGCCTTGTTGTCTTGATTAGGAAGCATATGGGCGTTGGAATGATCGTTGAGCAATCTTCTTGTTGAAGTAGAATATTCCCATGATTATTTGACATCTTTAAAGCCTCTCCTTGCTCTAGAATCTTCAGAATTTTAATTTAGAAATCTCGTGAATTGATGAATAAAGAAATGTCCTTCTTTTGGCTTGTAAACGTCTATACCCATATCTTCTCGTCTTGGACCAACTCTTTTAACGAGTTTCTGATTTTAGATTTCCATCAGTATAGGTTCACTCTTCAGAGGACAAATCACAATCACATAACCAACGTTTGCGCATGGGAAGTTCTTTAGGCATGAATTTTTTTTTGTTTCATGAGAATAAATTATGTCCGCTTAAATTTGATTGTGATTGTGAGGAGGACTAAAGGGACATTTTGGAGTTTCCAAAATGTTGAATATCTTGCAAGAGCATTTCTATTGACAAAACATGAAGAGAGATGTGGAGAGTATATGTGGTCAATGTGTAACTTGCAAGCAAGCTAAAAACAAAGCGCAACCGCATGGTATGTATACTCTTTTGCCTATTCCTACTAAACCATGGACTGATATTTCTATGGACTTTGTGCTACCTAGATCAAGGAAGGGTAGAGATTCTGTTTTGTTGTTGTTGATAGATTCTATAAGATGACACGCTTCATTCTGTCATAAAACTGATGAGATGCTTCACATGTTGATGATTTGTTCTTTAGATAAGTTGTTTGATTGCATGGTATGCCTAGAACCTTTGTTTGTGTTGTTAAGCTACTTTTGGAAGAATTTGTGGACTAAGTTAGGAACTAAATTTATGTTTTCAACTACTTTTTATCCTCAAACTAATGGTAAAACTGAGATAGTAAATTGAACGTTGTCTACTTTATTGTGTGCTATCATTAAAATGAACATACAAACTTGGGAAGATTGGTTTTCGCATGTTGAGTTTGCTCATACATTTTACTACTAAATTTTCACCTTTTCAGATTGTTTATGGTTTTTAATCCTTTGAGTCCATTGAATTTATCACCATTACCTTTCAATGAGTGTGTGAGTTAAGATGGAAAAAGAAAGGCGGAAACTTGCTAAGAAGATTCATGAGAAAGAAAGGCTGGAGATTGAGAAGAGGGTTGAGCGGTACCAAATGATCTTTGAGTCTGGTGATTTGGCTTGGTTTCATATGAAAAATTAACTTTTTATAGCCCAAAAGAAATCAGAACGGATGCCAAGAGGAGATGGTCCATTTCATGTCTTATAGCGGATCAATGACAATGTTTACAAGATAGTTTTGCCGGGTGAATACAATATATGCACTTACTTCAATGCTTTTGATTTAACTCCTTAGATGTAGGTGACCAGGTTGATTTGAAGTCAAATGTCATATAATCTCTCTCTCTTCAAGAACTTTGTATACACTTATCAAAAAAAATTCTTAAAACATTTGAAGGGTTTGAACTATTGTTTGGTTGTTTGATTTCTGTTTATTGGACCGATTTGGGTTGTTGATGAAATTGTTGTTCATTAGGGTTTTGTTCAACGAGACATCACCCATCATGGTTCAATCCAAGATTCTATATTTCCAATATTTTTTTGTCAACATGTAATAATAAAATGGCTTGGTTAACCAAACTCGAAGGACCGAGTTTACAAAACTGAAATCACAAGAAAGAGATCTAGCACTGTGTTGGACAATATGCTTTTACATTTAAAATACGAGAAAAATGAGTAGAGGAGAAATATTTAAACCAGGTCCTTAAGCCTAAGAACTCTGTTAGATATGAGTCGAAAACGTCGGCCAATCTATTGGATTTGTCGTCATATTTACTAGCTCTTGATTGTCTGTTTGAAAAGAGAGAAAGACCTCATGATGCATTAAATTGCTTTCCATCGCCCAAATCATAGTTTCTAGCTCTGTGTGTAGATGGGAAAGACTAAGTCGTTGTCATTTAGCTCCTAAAAGAGAAATATATAAGTCCATGTTTACACAACACCAACTCAAACCAGAGAAAAGACTATGGCCTTTCTACGAACCACCAATCTGACATATCTTTTCATGTACTATCCGCGATACGGGTAAGGGAATAGAACTCAACTATTCAGACATTTCTTGTGCTTCCTTACAAGTTAGAGTCTCATTAATTGCATGTTTTAAGATATCTAGTGGATGCCAATTAACATCACCGTAAACTTTTTTATTTCTCGCTTTTCATGGAAACCATAAGATCCATGGAAAGAAAGTTTGTTTCTTATTCCTGGACACCACATCAGGCATTTTTCAAAACCGTAGGATCCATAAACTAGGTTCACCCAAATTGATGACGACGAGAACACATTTGGAGCCGTAGGGATATCTATAGTGCCCGTGTGAATCTTATTTTTATGTTCGCTTTTACTATGTCATTGTGTTTATATATGCATATTTTCATATACTTTTATGTTTATTTTTTTAATAAACAAAATATTCACCATATAGTCTTTGTATATACAGCCGTACATACGTCTATAGGCTATACGATGCTCTACCGTACGTACGTGTAGCATAATATAATGTATTTTAGAACATTATAGAGAAATTTTGTTATTTTAATTTAGTTTTTTATTTATTTTTAACTTAAAACATACTCTAATAAAATCAAATATTGTTTTGTTTCTCCCATTCTATCAATGAATTTAACCAATGAAAACAACTTGTTGGAACTGCCAGGTTTATGTATTATTCGGATTTTCATTTAATATATACAAAAATAAATCTATATTTTTAAAACATGAGCATTCTTTGAATCAGTTTCCAAACATCACTTATTTTTGTAAATAAATTAAATTTATTGTCAAAGAGGTATTAAACATGTTCAAACTTAAATCAATAATACTCAAATTAGATTTTATTATTCATTTCACATTTTATATATTACAAAAAAAACTTTTTTTCGGGTGGATTTAGTATCTAATGATTATATCTCTCGACATATTAACAAGCTGATTAGTACTCCAAAGTCAAACAAGTTGACACCTCTCGGTAAGCATAAACTAAAATAACCAGACGTCATTGTGGACTATTCAACGACGACTTTTTATATCTTATTCAATTTTCGTCTTCAATCTTGCTCATTTCATTTTATAACTAAAAGTGGTTTTCTTTTATTGAGATGGATTGGTGGAAGAAGAAGAAGAGGCTACGAGATGTTGTTAGGAACCAGAGTTTGACCCTAGAATATGTGAGAGGAGAGATGTTGTTGGAAGAGCTGATCGAATGTTGCGATGGAAAATCCAATCCCATCAAAATCTTATCTGCTGATCAAATCATCAAAGCCATCAACAATACCTGCAAGTGTAATATCCCTCAAAGAATCCTAAGTATATGCAAGTGTACTGCTGTTCCTGAATTATCTGATTACGGAAGTTGGCGCTCAGGTATGCTCGATAACTATCGCATGATTCTCGTAAGAAAAATAATGTATGGTAATCACGGCTACCCAAGAAAACTATGTCGTCACATAGCGATATCATCGATGGTGAGTGGTCACAAAAATTTCATGAAATTGGTGGGATGTAGTCTTGAGTTTGAATATCCAGTCTTTGTTTATTATGGTGCAAAGAAACAATATTCTCTAATAGATTTAGAAATGGTAGTGTCGTGGAGAAGGAGGATGAAGATAGCAGAGGAGATTGCAACTGCTTTAGCTTACCTTCACAATGGGTTCCCAAGACCCTTTGTATATAGGAATTTGTATCTTGGGAGTATCTTGTTGGATGAAGATGGTGTTGCTAAGCTAAGTGATTTCTCCAACTGCGTCTCGATTCCCCAAGGAGAGACATTTGTCAAGATTGGTTACGAAGGGGGAGTGTATGATTACATGAATGATGACTATGTGATCAATGGAGTAGTGTCAGAGAAAACTGATGCGTTCAGCATTGGAATTTTCATGCAAAAGCTTCTGACGGGAGAAAAAAGGTTTCGTGAGTTTTATCCATGGAATCTTGATTGGAACCATTTAGATAAGAAGTTTCCAAAATGGTTGTCTAAATGCATGAGAGAGGGGGAAATGGATGAGATCATAGATCCAAAGATACTAGAGAAAATGGGTGAAGTTGCAGACGAAGAACGTTGCCAAATGGAAGCTTTCCTTATTTTCTCAGAAAGATGCATTGGCCTTAGAGGGGAAGTTCCAAAAATGGTGGAAGTGGCCAAAGAGCTAAATGAAAAACGCTTCTTGTTTTTCTCCTTCCGGAATCATCTCTTCCTCCGCCTTTCTCCAAAACCAAACTTAAACGCAAACATATCACATACTGTTGGATGTTCAACGAAATGCTTCAATGGGCTATCTTTGAATGTCGTGGTATAATATAAGACCACCGAGTTTCATTGTTCTACTATATGTTTAGTTCCATTTTAGCAAAGAAGTATGCAACCTCCACTAGTGTTTCGTTGACTTTGTCTTGCAAATTCAATAAATACGTTTCGATTGTTTATAAATATTTCCCAATTGATGAAACCAATTGGTTTATATAAAAAATTTGGTTAATTTCTTTACTTAACCTCCTAAGTGATATTCTCATAATTTGCATCATTCAAGCATCTATTTATCTTAGGTTTTGTCTCTTTGTATCTAATAGCATTTCTCTTGTGTTTTGCTCTCATTAATGAGTTTAAGGTGTTCATACTAGGTCTTAGAGTGTCTTGCATGTTTTGGAATGTTTCTAGGTGTTTGGAGACTTATGGAGATTTTAGAAGAGCTTGCACTTGGACTTAGATCGAGAGAGGATGGCTAGAAGAGATGGTGAATTCGGACTGACCACACCGGCCCTTAGCACCGGCCCGACACCGGCCGGTATTGCAGTTTCGGCCAAGGCAGGGTCTACACCGGGCCGTCGCACCGGATGAAGACTGGCCGGTGTAGAAGCGCGTCCACTTTTCTTCCTTCGCCACACCGGCTCGCACCCCTCCGGTACTGCACCATCACTAGGGCAGGGCAAATACCGGCCCGCAACACCCCTTAACCATCGACCGATGCCCATATGCAGGACACGGAATACCGGCCCGCTCTCGTCCGGCGTGTCCGTCCGGTACACGACCAACGCAAAGACATGGCAAATACCGGCCCTCCACACAGCCTCGTCTCGACCCGGTTTGGAAGCTCTCGACCGAAGACCCCCCACACCGGCCTGCCATACCGGACCACCACCGGCCGATGTAGAACTCGACGACTCAGACCCGATCGGGTCAAGACCCGGTTTGTTCCGGGTTGACCCGGTCGCCCACTTTTTACTATAAATACTCTAAACCTAATTTTTCTTAATGGATCTTTTTCTCTTGTTAAAAACCTTCATTTTAGGGTTCTAACTATTTTGTAAGAGATATCTCATTTTGATTTATGCAATTTAAGCTTTAGTTCTTTAATTTCTACCTTATATTTCTTCTTTATCAACAATCTAATTATCTAATCATGGGATTTAACATGTTCTTCATAGGATTTGTTGGATCCATCATGATTAGTGAGTAGTCACTTAGAATCTTGGGATGAGGTAGATTTAGGGTGATTTCTAGGTTGATTTATGATGCTTAGGGCTAGATATATCAATTCCCCTTCTATCTAAGTGTGCCTAATGCTAGATTATGTTAGAGATAATCAATCTAGACTTTAGGGAATTTCACACCCACAAGGTGTTTGATGAAATTCTCCAAAGAGCTTAGTTAGAGATATTCATTCATAGCCTATGAGAGTAGATGTCTAGGGTGTTTATTGGTTGATTTGAATACTGAATTTAATGCTTGCTAATCATTCTATCACAAATGAGAATATGTTCTTGATTTAGTGATTAGCAAAGTGATTAGTGCCTTGAGAGAGGCTTAGTCATAATTGATGATCATGACCTAGAGATTAGCATTGATTGTGTATTGGGCATCATAAATTAGCTATAGAATCACCTTAATTTCATAACCTCATCCTTGGATTCGCCTTTTATTATTGCATTTAATCTCGTTTAGTGTTGCTAGTTCTTGTTTCTTGTTTAAATTGGATCATTTAGGTTGCTAGAAGCTTTAAAACCACTTTGTTGCTTAACTTAAGTAGATCTATGCATTCTTAGTGATTGAGACATTAAACCCATTTGGATTGATCCTTAAATACCACAATGACATGAGTGGGATTTGAGTAATTGAAGTAGACCGAAAAATCTTACTATCAATTTGGCGCCGTTGCCGATTGGGTTTACCTTTCAACATTAAGATTTTAGATCTTCTTGAGATTAAGCTTTCTTTTTATTTTGGTTACTAATCTCTTTCACTTTTTGTTTCTATCTCTCTATTCTAGGTGTATGCATACGCGTTCTAGAGGCAACGACAACCTAGTTGAACCAATAGACGACATCCATCTCTTGGAACGAGGACGTAGAGCAAGGAGAGAAAGGGAACGGGTTCAAAACGTTGCCGATTTGGGTATGGAAGACGTCGAAGATATTCCAATCGCTGATATACACGACAACGAGCAACAAGGCAATGGTGGCAATGGAAACCACCAAGCTCAAGGTGGCCAAGCCCAAAGCAACCCACCACCACCCGCCCGGCAAATGAGAGCCCCTAACCATCCTCCAAGGGCTCAAAACATAGTTGGCGTGGGTGATGCCGCCAATGCTCATCAAAACCGGCAAGGGATCCAAGCCCCTCCGGTGGAGAACAATAACTTTGAAGTGAAGGCTGGGATTGATCAATATGGTTCAAAGTAACAAATTCCACGGCCTATCTATGGAGGACCCGTTGGATCATATTGATCAATTCGATAGGATATGTGGGCTAACCAAGATGAACGGTGTATCAGAAGACGGTTTCAAGCTAAGACTTTCCCATTCTCCCTTGGAGATAAGGCACATCAATGGGAGAAGAATCTTCCTCAAGGGACAATCACGTCATGGGATGATTGCAAGCGAGCTTTCCTTGCTAAGTTCTTCTCACCGGCTCGAACCGCCAAGTTGAGGAACAAAATCTCAAGCTTCACCCAACGATCTAATGAGTCTTTCAACGAAGCATGGGAAAGATTTTGAAGCTACACTTCTTAATGCCCTCATCATGGTTTCTCAAATGCATCCCTCCTAAGCACCCTCTACCGTGGTGCATTGCCCAAGATAAGGATGCTTCTAGACACGGCCTCCAATGGGAACTTCTTGGCCAAAGATGTTGATGAAACCATGGACTAGTTGAGAATCTAGCTCAAAGCGACGGAACGTATGGTGATGATTACGATCGTGCAACAAAAACAGCTAGTGATTTTGATGAGCACAAGCGGTCTAAGGAGATGAAGATTATCACCGAGAAGATGGACAAGCAAGCTTCTATGATTGACAAGCTCCTTAGCGCTTCTCAAAAACCGGTTCACTTTGTTGGCGACTTTGAGGAAAACCAAGGTTACCAAGAGGAAGAAGGGGGCGTGGGTACACAAGAAGAGATGAATTATGTGGGTAATCAAGGCTACCAAAGAGGCCGGTTTCAACA
The DNA here is from genome assembly GCA_002933915.1 of Eutrema heterophyllum. NCBI lineage: Eukaryota > Viridiplantae > Streptophyta > Magnoliopsida > Brassicales > Brassicaceae > Eutrema > Eutrema heterophyllum. The sequence continues at coordinate 69,456 of PKMM01019794.1, forward strand.
ACAACTACAGCAACCACCCAAATTTCTCTTACTGGAACCAAAACGTGGAGAATCCACAAGATCAAGTCTACCCTCAACAACAACAAAGCAATCAAGCTCCCCAACAAAACCAATTCACTCAACAACAACAAGGTTTTGTTCTCAAGAACACTTTCCAAGGGAACCAAGGTGGGTTCCAAACCAAGCAAGCCTTTGCTCCACCCAGTTTCATGCCAAAAGCTCAAGGCAACACCTCCACGCCTCAAGATGTTGATATGAAGAACATTCTCCAACAAATTCTTCAAAGTCAAGCCAATGGAGCAATGGAGATTAGTAAGAAGATGGCGGAAATCCACAACAAAGTTTATTGCTCCTACAATGATCTCACGTCTAAGTTTGAGACATTGAGCTCTAAAAGCAAGCAACTTGAAGGCAAAGGTGTAGCTTCTTCTTCATGGACACACAGTCAATTGCCGGGCAAGCCCAAGACTAATCCCAAGGAATATGTGAACGACATCACACTTCGATGTGGAAAGGAACTTCCCTCTCGTGAAGCCCCTAAAGTCGATGAGGACATCGATGTCCAAGTTGGGGGGAAGACGCTTGACACCGAAGAAGGTATGATTAAGGATGGTCTTGAGGATATATATGACAAGAAGAAAGAGGTTGCTACTCAAGAGAAGCCTAAGAAGAAGGAAACTCCATTCGTTCCACCGCCTTACGTACCAAAGCTACCATTTCCGGGCCGTTTCAAGAAGCAATTGTTGGAGAAGTATAGGGCGGTATTCGATAGACAAATGGAAAAGGTTGAACTTACCATGCCCTTGGTTGATGCTTTCCTACTTGTGCCACAATACGCCAAATTTCTCAAGGATGCAATCAAAGAGAGATCGAAGGAGATGGAGAGCATGGTGGTGCTAACTCACGAATGTAGTGCCATCATTCAAAAAATGGTGATCCCGAAGAAACTCATTTGGATTGATCCTTAAATACCACAATGACATGAGTGGGATTTGATAATTGAAGTAGACCGGAAAATCTTACTATCACTAAGCAGCCACCCATTTATTGGATGAAGCTACTCCACCGCAATTAAGCACAAATCGGTTAGAATATTTGGGCATCCGACTAATTAATTGTTCGCCTAGACCGATGAACAAATCTAGGAGCTGATTTTTGGATGCAAGATCCGGTTCAACAATATTAATTTGATATTGGGTTTAAAGCGTTCATATTAGGAGGAATCCTCGAAAGAAATGAATAATGAAAATACAAGAAGATGTGATGAGAATAAAATTTGAATTTCATTGATGAATTTGGTGATAAGAATACAAGAGTATTTGCTATAGTTTCCAAAAGTAAAAAGTTGGATCCCCTCGTTATGTTGATCCCTCCTCTTTATATGCGTGTTGCTCTGCATTTTTAACATATTTCTTGATCAAATATTGCATTAACTCGGTTGTAGTTAATGAGATTAGTCCTCATTGACCATTCCGTTTTCTGACTTATCGGGCTCGTATGTGACGGGCTCCATACGTGCCTAAGTATCTAAGTCGTGCGCGATACCTAGCTCGGGATCTCGAGTGTTTTGAGCTTGTATTCTTTTGGCAAGACTTTATTAGGTCTCAGCTCAGGGTGAGATCTGACACCAACAATTTGCCCCCAAGTCCTTTGGGTCCGGAACTGGATAAAGGACCTAAGTTCGCCTTTATTTGGATGATTATCCCGTGATTTCAGCCTTCCACTGGTGAGGTTTACGGTTTCCGATGACATTAAATTTCTTTTTAAATTTGAAATTTAAAAGTTTGGGTCTTTATGCCCGTGTTTTTTCGATACCACTATAAAGGGAAGAGACGTCTCATATGCTTCTTCATTATAGTGTCGTCTGTGCACCGGGGAAAGAGGTAACCGCCTTCCATTTATTATTTATATCCATCAGACTATATCAAATATTTCTTCATCTCGCGCACAATGTAGATAACCTACGACCACACCCGATACCTTCCCCTTATTTCGGTTTAGATTTTGATCTAGTAGTCCACAGTTGGTTTTAGTGCGACTCTTGGTCTCTTTCTATTGCATCTCCGATTCTCGAGGCGACCTCGTAGAGCCTTTGAATTTCTTCCTCGCTCCCTTCGCTTTTCGCAGAGTTATCTTACCAGGTTTTTCATTGAGAAAACTACATTGTTTATACGCCTTAGGGTTTCTTCACATCTCCGAAGTAGATTTATCCGCGTCAGCGAGCTATCCTTCACTAACAAATCATGGCTTTCATGATTTATGGTGTATTGGGGGTTTACAATAAATCCACCTTAATTAAAGAATCATTAAGGATACTCAACGAGTTGTGCTATTTTGCTGGAAGAATCGAGTTGGTTGTCTCCAAACTGGGCGAGAGTTATGAGGTTGTTAGGGATGACCATTGGCAGGATCCCTTCTTCTTCTTTCCAATTAACCAATTTAGTTTCAGAGATCTTTCCGATTTTGCAATAACGACCTGATCGCCTTGGTACTTCATTTCGTCGGCGTGAGTAAGTTACACATATTTTCGCGTCTAATTATCATGTCTCTTTTTTTTTTTTTTGTGTTTCAGTTTCGCTGGATAAGGGGCCCATCACATACGGTTTTGCTGATTTTTCAATGTCGTGGACAGATGAGAGATTAAAGATGTGAGAGAAAATAATTATTTTCTCCCATCTGTTTTGTTTTGTATTTTTCTATATTGTGAATGACAAAAAACAATTTCTTTGGTTATAATGAATTATAATTATATTTTGTCATTATAACAAAATATAATNGAAAATAATTATTTTCCCTTACGTCTTTAATCTCTCTGCGTCCACGATATTTACATCCACGTTATCATGCACACGTGAAGAGAAAGAGAGAAAAAGTTTATTGTAAATTTTGATTTACCAGAAGGGCACTCATATATTTTTGCCATCAAATAAGTGATGAAAGTGATAGACTATCAAAAAGTGTTATATCTTGTAAATACAGTTTGAAAAAGTGTTATAAAATGTAAATAACTCTAAAAATATAAGAATTCTTGAAATAAGTGACAACTTGACTTTTGTCTTTTGATCATACTAGTAAACGTGAGGTGGTTTTTGAGTTTTAAACCCTCTCATTGAGTTTCAGCGTGGCTAATAACCACTTACCCCTCTATTTAAAAATTAGCTAATACCCTTTATGTGTAAATCGTGTGATTATCGATTGATTTGATGGAATTATCCTTAATGATTACCCTTAGTGATACTAATTTTGTAATGGGCTGTGTTTCGGTGTTCAGATTTTGTCGTGGGCTTTGCTTGAGTATTCGATTTGGGTTTGATTTTAATGTCTATTTGTTATACAGAACGTGTTGATTTAAAGCCCACTTAATGGCTCGATTATTGGATTAACCCTAACTTAAATTTGATTAAAATCATATTTATATTTAGCGGCCGTATATATCGTTTGTGAATATTCTACTAAAATTGTTAAATTAGATAAGTTTCGTATATTGCCATATCTATTGTTTGGAATTATTTTGGTTAAAAATGTAAAATTTAATGAGTTTTGTATATTGCCGTATCTATTGTTTTGAGTTATTTTGATTTAAGAAAAGTAAAAACCCTAGATTGTAACTGTGGTTATAAATATGAGGACTTCTTGCTCTTATTTACGTATTCCGTTGTCGATATTCTTTTCGTTTCGTCGTCTTTATTTTCTTACTATTGTATATTAATTTGATTTTTATTTTTAGTTGGTGTTTTTCGAGATATTTGTTGTCATTTATATTTGTGATGGTTTTCTCTCTAACTGATCGTTTGTTTTGGTTGTCGTCATGTGTGTAGGTGTTTTTTGGCTTACGTTAGTCTTTTTCGAGCCGTCTCTATCTAGGTATTGAGATCTTTGTGTTCGTATTTTTTTTTTTAAATGTTTTTCGATTGTAACTCATTGTTTGTTTTTGCTGTTCTGTTGCATGTAGGTGTTTTTTGGCGAGGTGGGTTTTTCGCCGTGTTGATCGTCTCGTGTTTATCTAGGTATTGATCAGATCGTCGTGCTCGTGATCGTTTATTTATTTATTTTTTGTTCCTGTTCTTATATCAACTGTTTTAGGATTTGGTTCTATTCAATTGTGATATATATCGTACTTACTATCCTTATTTACATTTTGTCGTGGTGTGTAATATTAGTTTTTGTCCTTATGTCGTTGTGTGTAATTGTTTATTGTTCTTATATACAATATATCGTTTAGTTCAGTATTTTTTTTTATACGTGTATCCTGTTCTTGGTGTTGATCTCTTTAATTATGTGTAATATTTTGGTTGGGATTATTTTAATGTGGTTTTTTTTTTTTTTTTTTTTTTAAGGCTGTTTGGTGATCGCCTATATATTGTTTTGTTCTTTCGTGGGACGTTTTGTTTTGTGTCCTGTGATGGCGTCAGAAGGTAGTTGTGTATTTATGACTTTGTTTAGTTGTGTTTTTTATTTATTTAAACTGTTCTTCTTTTGGTTCGTGGTTATTTGTATTCGATGTTATATTGTGTTTTGTAGTTATTTTGTTGTTATTTTATTTATTCTTGTGTTTATATATTGATGGTATTATTGACTTATGTGAAGATTTTTGGTATATATTTTTTGTTTATTGATTTTTGAACTGACTTCTACTTTGTTGGCTGTTTTGTAGGTGTTCAGTATTTGCTAATTCATCTACCTTTGCCGGGATTTATTTATTCTGATGATGTGGAGTTATCTAATCCCCCTATCAAAAGCAAGTTCTTAGCGTGGATGGATTGTAATCGATTCTATCTGGAGGCCAAGACGTTGTTATATTAGGAGTTTCCATCTAAGTGGGTTTGGGATCGCAAGCTAAGTCAATGGAGACCCCGTCGATCTGGTTCTTCGCGTTTGTGTGTTTTAGAGTATTATCCAGTTAGTTCTGGTGAGCTTTATTACTTGCGTCTTCTATTGCTTGTTAGGAGAGGCCCGTGTTCTTATTCGGATATTCATACTGTGGATGGTGTTGTTCACCCTACTTTTAAGGATGCGTGTTAAGTTTTGGGATTGGTTTCTGCTGACGATGACTAGTATGTTGCTTCTTTCGTTGAGGCAAGTGGAATAGGCTCTCCGCATTCTTTGCGTATGATGTTTGCTTTTCTGTTGTGGACTGATTCTATGTCGAATGCTGTACACGTTTGGAATTGTGTCCATCATCTTATGTTTCTCTCGGCTGATTCTTGATTTCATTAACTATTTCGTTTCTTTGTCTTTTAATTTTCTTCTATCATTTTTGCATTTTTGTATTCTTTTTTTTTTTTTGCTGAAATTTCAAATGTATTCATCAACAAAGGCTATGTATAAGAGTACATAGAGTTACCAGAAATTAAACATAATTGTACAAAATCAGAGAGCTAATTACGTGGCTACAAACAATTTCCCAGATTAAAGTTAAAGCAAAGCAGAGGACGGACCTCTCTCCATCGATAGCTAAGATCGCTGTTGTTTGGCAAATCCTTGGAGTTTAGAGTACGAAAGAAAAGTTGGATCTCCTTTACTACACCAAAACAGGGTTTTTGCTACTGATTGTTGCTACTGATTCTGCAGTCGCTACATTTCCCGACTGTTTTGCTACTGATTACCGACTGCTTGACGAACATTTATAAACAGTCGTAAAACAGTCGGTATTTAGCGACGTAATAACTCAGTCGTTAAATAGTAGGAAATTTCCGACTGTATAGTGACTAAATTGAAGTCAAAAATGTAGTCGGTAATCAGTAGCAAATATGGATAAATTTCCCGACTGATTTGCTATTGATTAGCTACTCCAGAGGGAATGATTTCCACGTGTTTTTATAACTACTTTTAGCGACTGATTTGCTACTGTATTCGGCGGGTCGCAAATCAGTCGCTAAACGTAGTTAAACACGTGTAAATCATTTGGTGGTTGGTGTACCTAATTTACGCTGCAGTCGCTAATTAGTAGCAAATCAGTCGCTAAATGCAGTTAAACATGTGGAAATCATTTGGTGGTTGGTGTACCTAATTTCCGCTGCAGTCGCTAATCAGTAGCAAATCAGTCGGGAAATTTTCTATATATATGCCATACTCGAATTTTCTTCTCACAATTGTAGAAACACAAAGTAAAGAAAGACATTATAAACACAAATCAGAGAGAGATTAAGGTTTCTCAACTTATTTATGTCGGGAAATTACAATTATGGTAATTCTCGTGAGTGGATGTACCGTAGGTTCGATGAAGCGACGGGAAATCTCTCGGCAGAGTTCACATTGGGGGTGGATCAATTCGTGGCATTTGCAAATAGCCAGCCTCTAGCGCAGAGAAATCGGGGTATGTCCCTTGTCTTGTTTGCGAGAATGAGAAATTTATCCCGGGTACAAGAGTTTGGAGACATCTGTATAGTAGAGGATTTATGCCAGATTATTATATCTGGTATAAACATGGTGAAGAACTCGATATGGATTTAGGAACGAGTTATGTTGATAGGACGCATATTAGTGGGAATGAAGAAGTGGGTAATGTAGTAGAAGATAGGTATGTGGATATGGTGAATGATGCGTTTCGTGTTAACGTTAGTTTTGATAACTATCATCAGGATGATAGTTATCAGAATGTAGACGAACCGGTACGTAATCATTCAAAAAAATTCTACGACTTGTTGGATGGAGCGAATACTCCATTATACGATGGTTGTCGTGAAGGTCACTCGCAGTTATCCTTAGCTGCTCGAATCATGCAAAATAAGGCAGATCATAATATGAGTGAAAAGTTAGTGGATTCGATATGCGGAATCTTCAAAGATTATTTACCTGAAGGAAACCAGGCAACCGGTTCACATTACGAGGCTGACAAATTGATGCGCAATTTAGGGCTCCCATGTCATGCAATTGATGTTTGCATCAACAATTGTATGATCTTTTGGAAAGATGATGAAAAGATTGATAAGTGTCGGTTTTGTAATTCAGAAAGATGGATGCCTAACGAGCAAAACCGTAGGTCCAATGTACCATATAGTCGTATGTGGTATATGCCTATTGCTGACAGATTAAAGAGAATGTATCAGAGTGAGAAGACTGCAGCGGCAATGAGATGGCATGCCGAGCACGAAGCAAATGAGGGAGAAATGTGTCATCCGTCTGATTCTGCGGAGTGGAAAAATTTTCAAGATCAACATCCCCGGTTTGCAGAAGAACCCCGTAACGTTTATCTTGGATTGTGTACAGATGGGTTCAATCCATTTGGCATGTAAAAAAATCATTCGTTGTGGCCTGTGATCTTGACTCCGTATAATTTACCCCCTAGTATGTGCATGAATACAAAGTACTTGTTTCTAACCATTATCAATTCTGGGCCGAATCATCCGCGAGTTAGTCTCGATATCTTCTTCCGACCTCTCATTGATGAGTTAAAAGAACTGTGGTCTACTAGAGTCGATGCATACGATGTGTATAAGAAGGAAAATTTTATTCTAAAAGCGGTGTTGTTGTGGACGATAAGCGACTTTCCGGCGTATGGCTTGTTATCAGGATGGACCACCCATGGCAAATTGTCTTGTCCAATTTGCATGGCATATACAGTCTTTTTATCTGAAGCACAGATGAAAGACGTGTTGGTTCGATTGTCACCGAAGATTTCTCCCTTATGATCATCCTCTAAGGAAGAATAAAAAAGACTTTTTGAAGAAGAGAGATGCTAGGAAAGACGATCCACCAGTGTCTTTGACCAGTGAGCAAATTTATTCATACCGGGTGAAACGTGTTAATCCACCAAAAACAAAGGATGTTGGTGTCAACGGTCACGATAAGAAGAAGCCTGGCTTTGGGAAAGAGCATAACTGGCACAAAGAAAGCATATTCTGGGAATTGCCGTACTGGAGGGACCTCAATCTCCGACACAATCTCGATCTGATGCATATAGAGAAGAATTTTTTTGACAACATCATGAATACTCTTATGCGTGTGAAGGGTAAATCAAAAGACACCATCCCGTCAAGATTGGATATAGAAAAATTATGTTCTCGGCCACATTTACATGTTGATGATCAGGGTAGAGCCCCTTTTCCTCCCTACTCATTGGAAGACGAAGCCAGAAAAGCATTATTGGAATGTGTAAAACATTCGGTCAAATTCCCAGATGGTTATGCTTCATACTTAGCTAGTTGTGTTGATTTGACGAATGGAAAGTTTTCTAGGATTAAGAGTCATGACTGTCATATTTTTATGGAGCGGCTACTTCCATTTATCTGTGCATAACTACTAGACCGGAACGTTCACACTGCGTTATCAGGTAGTAATTACTTATAATTTGAGGAAAATAAATCACATAAATATGCATGTTAGTAATTTATATTAACCATTTCCAGTTTCAATATATAAATTGTAGGGGTTGGAGCATTTTTCCGTGACTTATGTTCGAGAACTTTGCAGAAAAGTCGCGTCCAAATTCTAAAACATAACATAGTGTTAATCATATGCTGTTTGGAAAAGATCTTTCCACCATCTTTTTTCGACGTGATGGAGCACCTACCTGTACATCTCCCGGACGAAGCTGAACTAGGAGGCCCCGTGCAATACAGGTGGATGTACTCTTTTGAAAGGTTTTTCAAAAAGTTGAAAGGTAAAGCAAAGAACCAAAGATATGCAGCAGGATCGATTGTTCAATCATATCTAAGGGAGGAGGTAGCTTATTTCACAGAGCACTATTTTCCCTCGATTATACAAACGAAATCAAGGTAAATGCTATAATTATTTAAAGGTTCACATCCCATTTGATATACACCTGCTAGCTATTATAAATTGATTTTCACTACTTTGGTCAGGTTAACAAGATTCGCTGAAGGTGATGTCCCCGAATATCATTTCGATGGAGTCCCTGATATATTTACTCATGTAGGTCGACCCTCTGGCGAAATTCATGAAATCTGGCTTTCAGATAAAGACTATCGATGCGCACATGCATATGTTTTGCGAAATTGTGGTTATTTCGAGCCACTTGAGAGGTATAATTTGGAATGTCTATAACT
>PKMM01019794.1:81608-93986 GCA_002933915.1 Eutrema heterophyllum
TTTTTTTTTTTTTTTTTTTTGTAAAGCGATGTGCATTTACTCTGCCTTGTTCATGAGATTTGCTTGGATGGTGCAACCTCGCAACTATTTACTACTTGCGTGCCATGCATCAAACGAGACTGTACAGCTCTATCAGCTCTCGCGTTGGGCTAGAGCCCAGGGGTAAGTTCTATCTCAGATAACCATAGACATGAACAAATGCACTCAAAAACCGGATCACTAGCCTTTTAAATCTCGGAAACAATTAGGACAATTGTTTTAAATTATAAGCTTACTATACGTTACCATGTTTTGTTTTTAACTTACTCGGAAATTCCTTAAATGACAGGTATTTATCCACCACGAAAGAAGACGAGAAACCGTCTCAGTAAAACCAAAATGAGGAAAGGTGTCTGCTTCTGATGAACAACGGATCAGCATTTGTTCTTGGGAATTACTGAATCCATCCATTTGAATTTCCATTGAAACGTGTTTGTGTTGTGTCCCCCAGGCCATGGTTGCTTTACTTGTTGGATCGCTCATTAACATTATCTTCTTTTTTGTTTTCTTTTATAAGTAACCGCTTGTAATAAAATTTGGGACCAGTCATCAGTTCATAATTCGTGTTACTGTTCACACAAATTGCGGTTGAAACATCCTCGAACCAAAAAGTGAAAGATGATGTTTAGGGACTGCAGGAGTTGGGACATCATCTTTGAGAAATCCTAAAATAAGCAAAGTTGAGAAATTCTGCAGCTTGCGTTTGGATCTTTCTTCAAATGCACAAATTCATCTTTCGAACCATATTCAATATCTTGCAGTCTCAATCGCATAGAAATTTATCATCAAAATCAAGTATAGGAAAGTTCCCGCTACTACCTGCAGAGACAATGACAAACTGATCTGTTTTGCTTTGTTTATTTTCAAAGCTTTGTAAGTCGTGTCAAAGCTCATCCTGCGTCAATTAATGTTCGCTTGGGGCCACTTTTATTACATGAAATGAAACCTTGTCGAGAGCAGAAACTACGGGATTCTGATTCTCAACTTCTCTCAGAATTTGAATACTATCTGCTCTGTGTATCCGAGTTCCTTGAGTATCCCCTTGACCTGCAGTGAAACAAACCAACGAGACATTAGACATGAACTGCTCTGCATCTTGCTGATTGATTGGTTTTCTGCAACTAATTACAGGGACTCAAAACCTACAGATTTCATAACCTGATTCATTTTTTGTATGCCATCAAATAACAAAGACTACGCTATTAAGGGCCCTTTCCTTTAACACATTCCCTAAAATTCTGTAAGCCCTCTTTCAGCTTGACAACGTTTCCGTGAATGTTGTTAATTGCATTTTAACCGATAACCATCAGAGATATCCCACGTGGGTATAAATACTCTCGGCACAACGGTTTAGCTGCTTTTTAAATTTTACATTATTAGATTGCCAAGATAAGATGTTGACAAATTGGTACAGACCTCTCCTTGTGACCAGTCTGGAGCTTTGCCTCCGGATATATGCTCCATCATCCCAGAAGGACCACATACCTGAATTAACAATAAAGCATACCACATATAATTAATAGTGAATGCTTTGATTCTAACCATAACTTCTTCGTCAGTAAATCACATCCGTATCACTACGCTTTGACATCCTGATTCTCACTGTCCTAGGAAACATTGTCCATTATGATGGAAACTGATATAAAACATCCGCATACTCCAAAATCAGAAGAATTAACTAAATTAATGAAATGTTATAGCACACAAGGAAAGAAGCGATGGAAAGAGATTGTAGAAACACTTTCTTTCAAAAAAACAAGCTATGGTTCTGAAGGTTGTAAGGTAACTTACAAGGATAAGAGTATCATCTGCAGGAAGAGGTAAGCCTTTCAAAGCCATATCCTTTGAAATGTAACCTACTCCTCCTTTCCAGTTTTTAGTAGGATTATCAACAGTATAGAACACCTGTCAATTTTTAAAATTAAAATCTTTTTAAGAAAAGTGTGTATGCTAATAGTCACAAGCTAGTAAAATAAGCAATCGAAGAATTCAAGAGGATTCTACCTTCAAATTTGGGTGGTTAGCCTGAAGTACATCGAGCTTTTGCTTGAGAAGTATATCATCCGGAGAAACATTGGCATAAATCAATGATATCTGTGCACACAAAGAAATTGTAAATTTCCATGTTAGGATATCTTCTTTTCTGAAAAATCTCTATTTTGAGTTGTAAAGGATGATAACATTTTCAAGATCTTGGTAAAGAAACCAGCAACTAGAATACGTAGCAGTTCAGCAATTTGTATGCATAGATTACATACTTCAATATGGAGTATAGATGATCATTTTTGAGAAGAAAAGAAAGATAACAATAAACTAGTCACCTGCGTGTTGTCCTCGGGATTCTTCAAAACGGCATCGATCACCTGAAGCATTGGAGTAATCCCACTTCCACCAGCAATCTTCAAGTTAAAAAAGAAAATGGATAGCAAACACAAAATTACCAGTCAGAATTTATTTTTCATTACATTGACTTGTAAGCATAATACACAAAACAACTACAAGTCAGTAAATCATGCTACTAAACGGGAAAGTAAAAATGCAACCTCATGAAAAAACTGAATTTTTACGGACTTGCATATCAACAAACGAGAGCAGGTAAAATAATTCCATACGTTGGGATAAGGAAAAAACTACTAGGGCAGTCCATATCTTTTAAGTTCAACTTCCATATAAATAAAACAGATTGTATGTAAGAAACCTTCAGTAAACTTGGTGTAACAAGGGAACAAGGGTATATACCATGCCAATATGTTTCTTCATATTAGGCGAATATTTGAACTTTTCAATAGGTCTACAAGAAACAAAAGGTAGAAATAGTTAAACAGCATATACAATAAAGAACTATCACCAACCGTAGTTAAGAAAAGGCTAACAGTCAAGAAAATATACCCTTTCACTTCCAACATATCCCCCGGTTTTAAGCTTGCAAAATGCTGACTCATTTTTCCGTCGGGATATACCTGCAAAAAGCAGTGAACTACATCATAAGAAATTCAATACAAATTGAGGAAATCAGATCAATCATAACACATCCAGTTCTTAGCTAGAAAATAGTAGCAAAAGCGGAGAGATGCACATGGATAATAAAGGACACTCATACCTTAATCAGTAAATCAAAATAGCCCTTAGCCTCTGGGTCTGATATAGGAGTGTAACTGAGATTAATTCACAAACATAAGATAAATAAGGTTAATAGAAGCCTCACGTACATAAGTAAAATTATTGAAGAGCTTTATAGTAGAAAGCAAGAAATGTAAAGGTCTGGAAGATGTATTTTGCAAGATAAGTTTCTATATTGAGTAATCTAAAAAGTGGAAATTTAGAAGACAGATACCACAAATTTTAACTTCAACAATAAACCTTTCTAAAAAATAATGGCTGCATACAATACATTATTTCAAATCTTTTTTTTCGTTTTTTTTCATAGTGGCAGCTATCAATCTTCACCTTTAAGTTGCAGACAATGCATAAACTAAAAATGAACGAATATTCATAAAACAAGATGAAAATTTGAAGTGATACATATGGGCTCCATCAAAGCCATTCAACAAAAGTGAAAACGCAACAGATAGGCAAACAGGTTCTCTAACTTAATCAGAAGAATGGTTGTCAGGACATGAGAAGTTGTTCGCTGAACTTACGGTCTAACGACATATTTTGTTTTCCCTTCAGCATTATAGCCTAAAGGAGCCCTGTACAAAGGAAAATGGAAACAGGTTAGATTTACCACTCTCGTTGAGAAATTTTCCCAAGTTGTCGCAAATAAATTTGTTTTACTGTAAAGTGGTACGAGTGAGACCATAACATACCTTGTCAGGAGACAAGACGCAACATGTAGACCCAAGTTGGCTGAGGGGTCAAATGAGAACCTAGATTTCAAGACAAAGGCAAAACAAGAGAACCAAAGTTAACGCCATGACCTCCAACCATATTAATAGCACCAAAGCCCATCATTGAGATATGGATATAAGCTAAACAAACTAAATCACTTGGACTTTTACCAATAATGATTTCATAATGCATACCCCAAATGCAGTATAGGGATACAAACTACTTAATACGTTGAAAATTACACAAGAAAGGATGAGAAACAAACAAGAATTCACCAGCTAGTTATCCATACCATCCCACGATCATATGCCTTGTCCAATAATTATTTTGCCAATGTGTAATTTTTATGAAAATATTAGTAAGTCAAGCAAATACCTGAACAACTTGGTGTTGTGGCTAACTGTAGCAGTGTCTTGAAGCTTGAACTCGAGCCATTTATCAGGGTTTAGAGCTGAAATCAGACAGAAAAATACAAAAAGTTTTGAGTGGAGTGAGAAATACCAAAAGCTATAAGTATATCCAAAACCCTTCCTCTCTCCTCCGAAAGATACCAACAAAGAGAAAAGAAACAGTCTTAGATATGAAAGAGCCCGTCACAAGAAAATAAAACATCAGCAATCTGAGCATAGTAGTAGGCTAGTAGCAAAAACGTTTCAGAGATTTCAAAGCAAGATTAAGGAAAAGCGCGGTTAAGAGTATAAAACACCGCACCTGTCTTCGGTCCTGTCTCTTCCTTAGCTTGATCCAGATAAACCTGAGATCGTAAAGCACAAACGACAGTCAGAAATTTCTAGTAAACAAAAGCCATATTAACTGAGAAGAAAGGCCTAATACGCTATTAATAATAAAGATCTATATGCTTCGTACATGCATCTATGTGTTCGTTTAAACTTGTCTGATTGAATGTGAAATACAACAAAGCATACATTGGACAGAATACAAGAGAAAGGAATCAAACCAGCTTGGCAAAAAAGATAAAATGCAATTTGAGATGATCAAAGACGATAGAGAGGAAAAAAAAAACAAAGGTCACCAGATTGTTGCCGGAGGTGAGGTAATAGTAGGAGAACCCGCCGGAAAGTGCCGCGATCGCACCAGCAGAGAATCGGAAAGTGCCAAGACCAGATTTGCTTTGGGATCCGAATGCGAGGGGGAATGTAATCGGAACTGACCTAGCGAGTCGCCGGAAGAAGGAGGTGGCCATAGTGGTTCAGATCTCGGAGAAAGAACAAAGGGATCGAAATGGGAGGGTTTTAGAACCGAGTGAATGAGACGACAGACCTGAGAAAGAGAGAGTGAGCTCTACCCTACGGAGATGTGTACGTAATAACGGTGGAATTCCCAAAACAAATCCTCTTCCCATTGTTTTTTTCATTCTTAATACATGATATAACATAAACTCTTAACACGCGATTTTGATGAAGTGATCCCATAACACACGATTTTGTTGGATTTTCCTAGGTCTGATTAAGTCGGTCTTAACATAAACTCTTTACACGCGATTTTGATGTACATATATGATAGTTTTACAAACTAGATTATATTGATTGTTGTAGAATACCTAGATTAGATTACATCTACAAATTATTGAGGTAAATCTTTGATATAAATTGTTCTTGCAACAAATAGCTTGGAGCAAGTCCGTACACCAAGGACTCTGCAATTCAAAATAAGCATCAAAGCAATAGCAATCGTTTGGTTTCTCTAAGCATCAAAGTCGTATCTTTCTAGCTACAAGCTTGAGAGAGAGACACCGGGTTGTTGATTTGAGTGAATATCGCTTGGACCCTGATCAACCCATGTTGAGATCAGGTGGTGAGCGATGGCAAATGGCCCCGGGATGAACAGAGGAGCGAGCTCACCGCTTTCGACATTGAAATCGGTTGATAGGCTCTGGCTTCTCTCCACACCTTTACAGATCTGCTCTATCTTTGAAGCCGCTGTTCTTTGCGCCTTCCTGTATTCTGCAAAAGCCAGGGCTTTCTTCACATCTTCTCTACTGTGCCATTGAGCATCTGCGCAGTAAAACATGTTGCTAAGTTGTTAAGATAAGCTCAATGTGATGAGTGTTCAGAAACTCTGGCACTCCAAAGAGTTGAAGTTAATTTACCTTCTAACTCATCTTTGTCTACGTTTATGTCAAGCGTCTTGGCGAAAGCAAAGAACCCTAGCATCAATTGGCATGGCATGCTACTTGGTCCCACTGCAATATAAGACAACCAAATCCTTGTCTCTGTCAAATTTGGAGTTCGAAAAAATTCCTTCTGACCATAAAAAAAAAAAATTAACTAAGTTTCAAATCTACGCATAGAGGAACTACTTTGCTTAGAGATGAAAAATCGCAAAATTCGCTCACAACGAAACCCTTTGTTATCTGCTCTACTACTAAATTGCTAATCTATTTAGCACTATTCTCTGAGGGGTATGTGGTAAAGGACCAATCACACTTATGGATTGCATGCATTGTCCATTAGCTAAAGATAAGCTTTGTAAGTCAAAGGCTAATAAACATAGATAGAATGTATAAATGGAAGACAGAAACCCTAAACCAACAATATATATATAGAGCAGATCTTTAGCTAATGGACAATGCATGCAATATATATATATCTTAACAATTCAATTACCAGGCCAAGGCTGAGAGCTGTGGTAGACAACTTGTCCTACTTCAATGCCTGTCTCTTCCCATGTTTCTCGTCTCACAGCTTCTTCTAAGCTTTCCCCTGGCTAGCAGAAGCAACATAGATAATACATACAAAAAAAGGAACAGGAGGGGCGCATTCACGGGAAGAAAAAAACAAAAAATGAATTAGTCAAGAGTAATACCTCAATAAACCCGGCTAAACAACTCCACATTCTCGGTACATATCTAGATTGCCTGCTTAACAGTGCGCGATCATTTTCTCGATCAATAACTAACATTATAACCACCTGAACTGGACAAGGGAGCAATCAACCAGAAGTTCCGCAATAGCATGCCCTTGCAAAAGAAAATGGAGGAAGCATGAATATACCGGGTCAACACGGGGATAAACGCGCTTCTTGCATGTCTCGTTTGAGCATTGTTTTCTCCTTCCTGCTTCCTTTGGAACAGTTTTACCTCCACAAGATCCACAGAATCGTGATACGTTGTGCCACTCAAGCAATGCCCTGGCCTGTATATTTGGGGTGGTGAAAAGCGAGAAACTACTACTACTTTTTTCTTTAAGTTGTAGCAATAAGGACATATACTAAAATGATTCCATCAAACTAAAAACAAGACAAACTTAAGCATATGATTAAGATGAAAATCCAGCTCACATACATGGCCGGCGATAGCCAATTCATCCATAGCGCGTTGATCCGCCCAATCAGCAGCTACCATTAGGGTTCGGAGGTCGACGAAACACAGCTTCCTACCTCCAAATTCAGAAACCACGCCGTCTTCTTCCGGCACATCAACCGCCCAATACACCAAATCTTCCTCTACCTTGGGCCCTAAATACACAAGTGAGTCCTCGCTCAGATCGACCCCAGAACTCGCCAACATACCCTTGCAATCACCCAAGCTGACCCAGCTCAGATGCCAAATAGGCGTCGTATTAGCGTCTCCACCGCTCGAGAACACCAGTGGCCGGCCCTTTCTAAAGGGAAGGACCTTGAAATCCGGGGATGGCGTCGGGTGATTAGGGATTACTGGAATCAGGGTTTTGAGGGATTCGAAAGCGGAAGAGGGTGAGAAGGGATCGGTTGATTTCGGGGTTCTGGACCTCAAGGGATTGCCTGCGTACGCGTGGGTTCTTAGGTTCATCGACATTGTGAGAGCTGAGAGTGTTGGTCTTCTGGCAAAGTCTAGAGTTACAGATCTGGAGAGGAAAGAGAGAGTTGGATACGAAGAAGAAGAGAGGAAGAGAGCGAGCATCTCTGTTTTCTTCTCCCCATTCTTTCGCGCTTGATGATGATGTTTAGAGCCCAATCGGAGTGAGAAAGGAGAAACGATGATTCAGACGAGTCTGATCCTCACACGTGTCAAGCTATGTCACACACACGTTTAAATTTTCCAACCAGTCACTTAAGAGTCTATATGTCTCAACAACAAAGTATTAATATTTTAATAAAATTTAGTTATATGTTATAAATAATTATATGAATGTTTATAAGATTCATATCATAAAGAGGTTTAGAATATTCTTTATTTACTTATTCTCTAAGTCTTTGTAAATCTATATATACCTCTCATTATTCATGGAATAAGACACAACAATTCCCTCTCTGTTGTTCTCTTTCTTTTATTCACAACACATTATCAGCACGATCGTCTCTTCGATCTGTTCTTCCACCGAACATGTGAGATTTAATTTCTGTCTATGTTTATATTATTCCGGGATGATAAAGCGATGCCTTTTTCAAAATCGATCGTCATGGTAGGCTATGCCTCCACGATCATGATCGTATGGTAAAATCTGTCTCTTCAGATCAAATGATGGTTATCAATGCTTATCTAGAATAATGATTATCGATCGTTTGATCTTTGTATTTTATTGATTAAAGAAGTTTTGTTCAAATTCATTAAATACCGAGATTTTGTTAAAGCAAAAACGATTTTTAATCGATTAGGGTTTTTATGGTATCTGTTTGTCTAACCTAATTATTCATTCTTTGACAAATCTATGTTTGTTAATTGATGAAGTGAATCTTATAACAAATCTATTAGGGTTTTATGAGTATCGACATAAAAATTAATTTCTCCTGATTTTGCACTGTGATTTTCTATCATTAAACTGAATATTGCTTATTAATCTGAATACTGTTTTTGCACTAATTCGTTTATGTCCGATATATGCACGACGACTAGATTATAAGAGCATCATTTATGTCCGATCTATGCACGACTGGATTTTACCATACTTTTACTTAAGGATTTCTAAAACGGATTTTGCACAAACAAATTAAAATCATGTTTGATAACGAAATTTGCACAATTTTGTCATATGATTTTGTCTGATGAATTAATTGATTGATTGAGAACTTAGTTTAATGGAATGATAGGAACAAAATAAGATATGATGATTGTATTTTTATGAAACTTGATCATCCTTTTATTATTTCAGTAAATTATGTCGAATATTACCAACCTTGAATTTGAGGCCCTTGACATCTCTGGAGAGAATTATTTGTCTTGGGTGCTCGATGTCGAGATGTACTTTGATTATGAAAATCTTGGTGATGCAATCAAAGAGGGAAGTGCAGCAACCACTCAAACAAAAGCAAAGGCTATGATATTCCTTCGTCATCACCTCCATGTGGACCTCAAGAATGAATACTTGACTGTAAAAGAACCAGAAGTTCTTTGGAGTAGCCTAAAGGATAGGTTTAACCACCAGAAAAATGTGGTATTACCAAAAGCTCGCTATGAATGGACACATCTGAGACTACAAGACTTTAAGTCTGTAAGTGAATACAACTCAGCAATGTTCAGAATAACTTCCAAATTGGAATTATATGGAGAGAAAGTCACATATGCAATGTTCAGGATAACTTCCAAATTGGAATTATATGGAGAGAAAGTCACAGATGCAGATATGCTTGAAAAGACATACTCTACCTTTCACGAAAACAATGTTGTCCTGCAGACACAATATCGTGAAAAAGAATATAAGAAATACTATGATCTTATATCTTCTCTCCTTGTGGCTGAGCAAAACAATGAGCTACTGATGAAAAACCATCAATTACGCCCAACTGGCAACAAAGAAGAGAAGGTAACAAATGTATGTCATCGCTGTGGAGGAAAAGGTCATTGGTCTCGTACTTGTCGTATACCAAAGCATCTTATTGACCTTTATCAAGAATCATTGAAACAAAAAGGAATGAATGCAGAAACAAACCTCGTATACGATGATGAAGATGATTATGATGATCTCTCTCCAATGGAAGCTGATGATTCCCGAGCCCCTGAAGGGAATAGTTGATTCTTTGATTTAAGCTATGATGTTTGGTTTTGGGTTTTGGTTTTTCTTGAATTCATGTTGTTTTGGCTTCATTTGGTTTTTATCTTCCCACTATGATATTATTTGCTTTATCAGACATGGTTAAATTTGAGGTATCTTATTTAATTATAGAATTATTTTATGATTCACGAATTTTGCACATATTATCTGTTATTGATTCTGTTTGTGTTCCTAATGATTTATGCACGAAATATCTGCCATTTTTATTGCTCTATGCACGAATGATTTTGCACCATTTCTCTGTATTATTTATGCACGGATTATCTGTGATTGATTTTGCATTATCTATGTTTAATTTCGTATCAACCCGATTTTCGCACGAATTATCTGGGTTATTTTACAAAGATAAGGAAAATAGTAAACCAGAAGTTTACTAAAAATCTCACTGTTTTGGCATGACTGGTTAGGCCATTCCGGTTCAATAATAATGCGAAAAAAACCCAGAAGATTCTTATGTGTTATCCATAAAGGAAGTTGATAATACGGTTTTCACTATCCAATATACTTGGAATATATTAGTTTTCTGGTACGTATACAAAGAGATATTTTGGACTGATCATCTACTATGTATCTTTGCGAAAGTATTTGGTTAATTGATTAGAGTGAAACCGCATTGATTCGCATTATGCCAACGAATAATTTTGAGTTCTCCCAAGATTGGTTTTTGGTCAGGAACCATATATATATTTTCCAACTAAAGTTTTTGGATATAATGTTGCTCCACCACATTGATCTAAGATGGGACCTCAAATGAGGTTAAGGAATATATGTTGGATATGAATCTCCCTTGATGAGTAAATATATTGAGCATCCATAAGGGATAAAGTTCAGTTTACAGGCTGTTATTTCAATGAGTCAGTCTTTCCAGCAATTAAGGGGGGGAAAGAAAATAAACAGCTGGAAAAGAAAATCAGTGAAAGAAATGATTTTGATCCTTATAAAGAATGTGCACTAAAAGTTCAAAAGATAATTCATTTGCAAAGTTTAGCAAATTAGATCCCAGAAGCATTTCCTGACCCTGATTGAGTGACAAAGTCACATCTACCAGCTGTGCTCCAATTAATATTGATGTCCATGGGAGACAATATCAACTGCTATTGAGTCTAGAGATCGCATGAAGCGTGATAGACCTATTGGTTCCAAAGATTAGAATCCTCGAAAAGAAATGGAGCAGATTATGAAATGGCAAGATCGAGGAATCAAAGAATTATGGAAGATCTCCATAAGAGACATTAGACATGACTAAGAAGGAAATCCATGTACCTGGTAATGATAAGAGATTTCAACTAGTTGTGTCATGTCTGGAATAAAGTGGAACCAAAAGCAAATCGACGTCGATAATAATTTTGCATGCAGTGAAGCAGTTGATGAGAATTGAGAATCATAAACCGCGGTAGAAGAAGATTTATTGAAAAATGTACATAAAGTGATGATTGGCCAATCATGGAAAAAGCCGTAGAGGCAGAATTAAAATCTCTTGCGGAAAAGTATTTGGACCAGTAGTTCGTACACTTGAAAGTCTAAAACTAGTGAGACATAAGTGGATCTTTATGCGAAAGATGAAAGAAAATGATATACTTTTTGTGGTGGATGCAACTATTTTTAAGATCTCTTATGAGTCTGACAATAAGAGAAAGACTTGATTTAGTCTCAAAATGATTTAAACTGCTAGAAGCAGCCTAGAAGGATTTAAATTGCTAAAAACAGCAAGCCCTAGTTCTCGAGAACATTACTATATAAGATTAAATCGATATTGTTATGAATTGAAACAATCAAGGCATATGTGCCCGAGATTTGCACGAGTAGGACTGTGCTCGTTTTGCACGATCTGAATTTTGTACGGAATCTGTACGGGTCAGATTATACCCGAATTCTGCACGGTTTTCAGCCTGCTCGATTTTTACACAGATCAGATCTTCCAATGAAATCTTTTGAGATTACAAATTAAAGATCTAGCGAAAGAGATGTTATCTCAAAGATCCTTGCAGGATTTAACATAGAAAATGCTTACATTTAGTTGGTCCTGAAGTACTACACTTAAATGTTATTTGAGTAGTTTACTGATATCTCTTTCATGATTGAAAGATGTACTTTCATAAAACAAGAAGCATGAATAGCTCGTATGTACAAGTATGTACAATATGAATATCTAGAAGATTGTAAGTACAAGGAAATTTGGCATGAAATCCAAATAGACGAAGAAAATATCTTCTATATGAAAATGATGTTATGGACCAGAAGTCCAATAACCTGAGAAATTATGATAATCATACGAGTGTATTAACTAATGTTATGCTTATATCAATTCACTAAAGATGATATATATGATTGAAATGCATCTCTTGAAGAAGATGCTTCTAGGGGGAGAAATATGATGATGTGCGTGGTTGTACTCTTTTTCTTTATCATGGTTTTTATCCCACTGGGTTTTTCCATGACAAGGTTTTAACTAGGCAACAAAGAACACGCAAATGATAGACACCTAAGGGAATGTAAATATGAAAGTCTATCACCATTC
>PKMM01019816.1:0-63355 GCA_002933915.1 Eutrema heterophyllum
AAAAAATGCTTTTCTTGTGCCAATTGTGATTGACCCCGTATCCATCATGCATATTAGCTGGAGTGTGCCAATTTCCCCCACGATTCACCGTTTCTAGTCTCCCAAAATGATCTATTTGCGCTTCTAGATCTTCCCCAGATAGATACACTGATGGGGGGACACGCACGATTTTGTTCTTCCTAAACAACTGCTTGTTTCTCCTATATGGATGGTTGATTGGTAGAAACCGGCGGTGACAATCAAACCAACATGTTTTTCGACCATGTTTCAGCTGAAACGCATCTGTCCGATTGAGGCAATAAGGACAAGTTAACCTCCCATGCGTCGTCCAACCTGATAGCATTCCGTATGCAGGGAAGTCGCTTATTGTCCACATAAGCACCGCACGCATCGTAAATTTTTTTTTCCTCGAACAGTCATATGTACGAACTCCTGCAGACCACAACTGTTTCAACTCATGTATGAGAGGCTGCAAAAACACATCAAGGGACCGCTTCGGATGATTGGGACCAGGGACTAAAATACTCAGGAATATAAATTCCCTTTGCATGCACATATCTGGGGGAAGGTTATAAGGCGTTACGATAACTGGCCACAAAGAATATCCATCAGTGCAAAGACCAAGATACACATTTCGCTTAGAGTTAGCAAAGTCGGGGTGTACCGTGTTAAAGTGTTTCCAAGCTTTTGCATCTGACGGGTGAGTCACTTCTCTTTCTCTCTGTGAATGTTATGCATGCCACCTCATCGATGCAGCTGTCCTTTCAGATTGATACAATCGTTTCAACCTATCAGTTATAGGAAGATACCACATCCGTTGGTACGGTCTCTTACTACGCCTAGAAGTTTGCGGCCTAAATCTCGGTTTTTGGCAAAATCGACATTCCTGCAGCTTATCGTCATCTTTCCAAAAAAGCATACAATTATCACCAATACACCTATCATCTCAGAAGGCAACCCAAGACTAAACACCAACTTCTGAATCTCATAGTATGTTTCGACAGCCAAATTATCCTCTGGCAAATACTCTTTAATAAGATCAGCCCAATCATCCATGCAAACCTCAGCTAAGTTATGATCCGTTTTAATTGTCATCATCCTAGCTGCTGACAATTTAGACTGACCTTCTCTACATCCATCGTAGAGTGGCTCATTTGCAGCGTCTAGCATATCATAAAATTTGTTTCATGAAATGCATCATTAACCATAGCATGCATCCTATCATGATCTTGACCCTGATCAAATTGATGTTGACCATGATGATAACTACCCTGATAATTTGATTCATCAAAATCTACTTGACCTTGATAATTACTACTACTATGATCAACTGCTTGACTCCTTTCAAAACCCTCTCTATGTTGATACCAAACATAATATTGCGGCATAAGCCCTCTATTTAGTAAATACTTCCACACTATCTCAATAAAAATATATCTCTTATTTTTGCATTTACGACAAGGACAGAAGATTTTACCGCTTCCAGGGTTGTTTGCATATTTCCGGCCTGATACATGAATATTTCAAGCCCCTCTTTGAATTATTTCGTCAACGCTCCCTCCGAATCCTTTTGCGTATACATCCATCTTCGTAGATCGTATATAGACATTTTATAGTGTTTTTTTTTTGTTATAAACTTTCAATTGATGCGAGGATGTATTTATAGAAATTTTTTCAGAATTACCAACGGATTTACGATGTAAATTCGATGTAAATTTGTTAGGTAAACCTATAAAAAAACGTGTGCTACTAAACTAGAAACTATCGACGTGAAGTCGTCGGTAATGTAAATCGTTTTAAATTCGATGTAAAATTACATCGAGTTTATAACGTAAAATGCGAGAGTCGTATTCGTCGTAAATTCGATGTAATTTTACATCGAATTTACAACGATTTATCATGTCATCGTATAATCGTCGTGAAAGTACGAAGATTATACGACGATAAATATTTACGACGAAGTTATATCGAACACATATTTCGTCGTAAAACCATCGTAAAATCGATGTAAAGTTACATCGATTTAAAACCGTCGTAAATTTTCGTTGGAAATAGACAGTTTTTTTGTAGTGGAACATCTAAGCTCTAGACCCCTATAACATAATACGAAGTCGTAATTAAACGTTACCAATTTGTATGTTTCAACCTCT
This sequence comes from Eutrema heterophyllum, assembly GCA_002933915.1. Classification (NCBI taxonomy): domain Eukaryota; kingdom Viridiplantae; phylum Streptophyta; class Magnoliopsida; order Brassicales; family Brassicaceae; genus Eutrema; species Eutrema heterophyllum. The sequence continues at coordinate 2,151 of PKMM01019816.1, forward strand.
AACACCCACAAATCAACTATATGAAATACCAACATGTGGTTTTTCATAACGAAATTGATATAGATTGTCTTTTTTCTCTTATTTGACTGTAAGAATCATCATTCATCGTCTGGAGATCCTCAACAGCAGTAACCATACCCATTAAATTAAGTCTGATGAAGAGAAATCCCAAACACAATTCATATCATTATAACGAAAACTCAGTTAAATAGTTAAATAAATAATGTCATAAAATATATATATGAGTACCAATAGGAAAACCATGATCCGTTTTCCCACCAAGAATTTCTGTAAAAGTTGACAACATTGTCTCACTATCAACTAGCCTTGGATCAGTATAAGCGATGCGGGTGTTCTCACATAACTTGATAGTCCAACCAAGTAATGAATTGGGTTCTTCTAACGGATCCTCACAGACAACGAAATCTGTAATACTCTTCCATTTATCTTCTTCAATTTTTCTACCATATTTTTTCATTAGATCCGAGTGATTAACCGAGGCCTGTATCGTGTCACCCTGAAGGATAAAAGCAAAGTACTTATATAACCAAATCCTTTATTATATAAAAATCTATAACAATAAACATACACCATAAATTTCATATCTCATAAACCATAAATTTCATTGCACTAATCTAACAATTCTAATCTCATAAACTAACACTGAAGTGCATAACTAAACCCAGTAACCAAACGCTTCATAGCACACTGGTCTTCGACGCCTCAACATATACTAAATGGATCGTCTCAAAACACATCATTTAGTATGAGGCTCGGACATGCCTCGACATGCCCAAAGTAAACAAGTCAACATGAAAGACAAACGTGCATTATATTTCTTACAGCAAAACAACATCAACAAATCAAGGAAACAACAATTCATTACAAAGTTTGTGCTCGGCTGCCAAAACATCGGTTTGATACAAAGAAACACAAATCTAACAAAACACATTACAAACAAACAAAAAAACCACTACACAGGACGATAAACTTTACCATCTTCAATCATGAGGTCGACAAGTCCAAACAAACGCTTGTTGGACCCCGCAGGATCGGTGATACCAACGCTAGCCGCGATAAGCTTGACCGGATCATTCCCGAGGAGAGTAGCCACGAAGTCCTCCGAAACAGGAGAAACCACCAATCCTTCCTTCAAACAGGACGCGATCTTAGTAAACTCCTCATCCGCCCCGATCAAGTCAGCTCTTTAGCCAATCAGCTTCTCCGCCTCGACTTCAAGGGCCGGAGGATTATATGTAAGAAGAATGTCCAAACGCTCCAGATTGCTATTAACCTCGGCCAAATCTAGCTCCTTACTCTTGACACCCTCCAGCTGGTCCACGCTCGCCCTAATTTTTTCGACCTGATCCTGGAACCTTCGAGCTGACTCTCGCCACGCCTCCTTCCGAGCCTTCTTAATGTTGGAATCATGACGAGCATCCTTCGCCATAAGCTGCCTCCTCAACGAAGCTATATCGGATTTCAATCGCATCCTCTCCTCGTTTAAACCAAGCGTGTAATCCACTTCCTTAACAGATTTCTCCTTTAGCGCCATCTTCTCCCTTTCGAGATCTGAAACATTGGCCGATGCGAGGGCAAGTCTCTTCTCTGCCTCGTCGTGTTTGCCTTCAGTGTCAAAGCGCTCTTTCTCGCATCTTCGACTAACTGCCCGTCTTTGCAAGCCCCAGACTCATAAGCGGCAACCAGCTCGTTGATAGAAGCAACAAACTGCAAAAAGAGAACGATAAGAAGAGGGGGGCATGACATCTTTCAAATTTCGTAAAAACCAACTCGTACCCGGATACCGCGCAGCGACATGTTAGCATACGCCTTGTCCTTGATGAGCACACCCACGGGAGGGAGATGAACCTCGGGTCCACTAATCTGTCCGAGGATGGCAGCGGATGCAGCAGCATCATCGACAATCGTCTCGGAGAATAAGAAGTCAGAAGGAGCAGAGGCATCATTTTTCTTCTTTTTCTCCGTAATTTTGTTTTGGCCACCGCTCGGTGCGGGACGCTTCTGACCTCGCGTATCAGCGTACTTCGTCAAAGCCGAAGCAAAAGGTCTAGACATCGGAGGAAAAGCTGGAGCAAGATATCCCCCCCCATCATTTACAGGAAGCTCGGGGTGGATGACAAAGTTCGCCTTGGCATCCTCGATTGCCTCGAGGGCCATCGGTGCGTGTTCGCCAGCAGCACGTCTCACTGCTTCCCTTGCCTCTCTCTCTCTCTCTTATCACAGGCATATACTTTCTTCATTATTGTCGTCCTCAAATCCTCCGAAGACGAATGATCCGAACTAACGGGAGCACCACTAATAAGAGTTCGGGCTCTCTCTATCCTTCGGAGCAAGAAATGCTTTCCCCAATGAACCTTCTTCGCCTTCAATATGTCAAATACCTCGTCTAGATCGGACGGGATAGGAGGAAGGAAATCGCGATCTGCAAAAATGAGAGAACGAGGTCAAAAAACTAGATTCGACGATGTACCGAGCCAAAATCTACGAGTCGGCTACCAAGCGGTCCCCAGTTCGTCTTGACCAAGTGAAGACAGCTGCTGTCAACGGAAGCCTCGTAAATGTGAACAAAGAAGAAATGATCCTCCTAACTACTGTCCTTGCTCGGAAACCCCGTGATGATTCTCTTAGTCTCATTGTTACCAATATAGAATTTGGCGGACTTGGGAACCCTTCGGATGTCCAGCAAATTTCGGAGATGATCAACGGTTATCTTGACATCACATTCGTAACTACGGATTAAAATCCCTACAAGATGACGAAGCGCTCGAGTCTTGATTTAGAGCAAGTCCATGTCTCCATAAATAGCGAAGGATCACTTCGGGAATCGGAAACCAAAGAAAATATAAGTTAAAGAAGGCCTCGTAAATAGTGAAGCAGTCTGGAAGAGGGTTGTCGGCTCGATCAGACGGTCTGGGGACTATAAATTCAACATCCTCGGATATATTGAACCGCACCCGCAACTCATTCAAGGACGTCACTGTGGAAAGCGTAGAACCCGGCGAAACGGCTTGCTTTTTCTTAGGTCTTATCGCAGGTTTTCGTTTCGGCGGATCCGGCTGATACATGTCTACCAGGCGATCTATTTCCGTCCTCGCCTCGTTGGGATCCTAGAAGAAGTCCTCGTCTTCAATTTGCACTCCTTCGGTAATATCCTAGGTTTTGGGCGCGACAACGAAGGATTGAACCAACCCTTCAAAAGGGACGATATCAAGACATTGACTTGTGGCTTCTTGAACCTTGGAGAGGGGAGGATCCGCCTCGGAGGAGCCATTAACCTCAGGCAACTTATCATCCTTAGCATCGGCTTGCGCGGCCGAAGCACGTGAGTCATACTCTCCATCCGCCTCGGTCGATTTATTCACTTCGGTCTCCAACGTGGAATCACGGATGAGCTGAATGCGATTGATCGAACCAACCAAGCCATTCAGAACATCGCAATCTGACATATCGCCTCGGAAATAATAAATTAAGAAGGAAAAGAGGAGAGAGAAGAGAGCTACCTGAATTTCAGAAGTTTTGGAGTGATGAGGATAAATGTAGAAGAATCTCGTCTTTTATAAACTTTCCGCGCGTGGGTGCGCGTGACCTCGGAAACCAACATGGAGCATTTACGATTTTCAAGATATTTAAAGCAGAGTGTGTGAACGTGAGTAAACACCAACAACTACAGAAGATCTTCGAAGCAAAACTGACGATTACACTACCCCGAGATGGCGAGGCATATCGAATTCATTTCAAGGATCTTGCTGTTCTCTACTACTTCGACTAACTTGGCGTTTGAGAAATGCTTCAGTGATCATACATTGTTTATTAAACAATGGGATGGAAAGTTTCTTGCAGTTCTGGTTTATGTCGATGCCATATTGATTGCAAGTACATGATGTAGTGATTGTGTTGAAGACTCAATTAGAATCTCAGTTCAAGTTACGGGATCTTGGTTCTCCTAAGTTGTTACCTGGAGTTGAGATTGGAAGATCTCATGAGGGTATATCGGTTAGTCAAAGGAAGTATGTTTTGGATTTGCTTGCATCAAGTGGTTTCTCTGGGTGTAAACCTTCTGCTATTCCTATGGAACCTAATCATAAATTATGCAAAGGAGATGGATTGGTGCTTGATAATGCAAAGCAATATCGGAAGCTGGTTGGTAAATTACAATATGTGACTATCACAAGACCAGATATTAGTTTTGCTGTCTCAAAGTTGGCTCAATATTCTTCCGATCCTTGAGCACCACACCTCCAAGCTGTTCACAAAGTGCTTAGGTATCTTAAGGGAACTATTGGACAAGGCTTCTTTTATGCAGCAGATGATAAATTTGTCCCGGGTTGACCCGGTTCGCCCAAAACCGTATAAATACTTGAAAACCTAATTTTTCATGACAGATGCTTTTCTTTTCTCTTGTTCTTGAGCAAAGAAACCTCTTTTTAGGGTTCTAAACATTTTGTAAGAGATATCTTGAGTTTTATGAAATTAAAAGTCTTAGTTTCTTAATTTCTCTAATCTCTTTCATTGTCAATCATCTAATCATGAAATCTATCTCTTCTCTTATGGGATTTGAGGGTTTCAATATGATTAGTGAGTAGATCCCTTTTGGATCATTGGACTTGGTAGATTAGAGATTTCTTTTGTTAATCTTTGATGTCTAGAGCTTAATGATGTTATTTCCTTTCTTATTTAGTGGTTTTAATGCTAGATTAGGCTAGAGATATTTAATCTAGATCATAGGGAATTTCATGCACACAAGGTGTTTGATGAAATTCCCCAATGAACTAAATAAAAGATTTTCATACTTAGCTAATGAGAGTGAATGTCTAAGGTGAATCTTAGCTAATAGAACTTATGATTAATGCTTGTTAATTACATTTTCACAAATGAGAATTTGATCTTGATTTTGTAATTAGTGAAGTGATTAGTGCTAAGAGATTAGGCTAATCTTGATTAGTGTTCTAAGCTTAAGGAAATGCATTTTTGTGATTGGATAGACATCATTGTTTAACTCAAGATTTCCCCAAATCAATTGTCTTGCCCAAAGATCCTCTTTTAATCATTGTCTTAATCGTTTTTAGTGCTATTACTTGTTCACTTGTTTAATTTTAATCATTAGGTTGTTAGAAAGCCAAAACCACACTTGTTTGCTTGGATTAAAGAGTTTCTTGCATTCTTGTTGCATTGAACAAACCCCAATTGGATTGACACCTAAAATATTGCAATGACATGAGCATATTTGGGATTGATTCTTAGGAAAAATCATACTTGGCGCCGTTGCCGATTGGGGTTCTAGTTTAGTCAATAGGATTTAGATTCTTTTTGAGATCAAGCTTTTATTCTCTTTGTTTACTAATCTCTCTATTTAGTCTTCTCTTTTCATATAGGTGCATGAACACAAGGTCTAGAGGCGGAGCAAATCTTGTTGGTCACAACGATTGGAACGTGGGATTAGAGAAAGAAGAGAAAGAGAACGAGCCCACCACATTGTAAGGCTCGGTATGGAGAATGTGCAAGAGCACCCGGTTGGTCACAACGATGAGGACATTGCTCAAGTTCACGCACAAGCAAATGGTGGTAATGGAAACCACCAAGGCCATAGTGTAAACATGCAAAACCCACCACCACCGGCCCGTAATGCTTCAAACCGCCCTCCACAAGCCCAAAACATTATTGGAGCGGGTGATGCGGCCAATGCTTATGTGAACCGCCAAGGCATAAGACCACTACCGATGGGCAACAACAATTTTGAGGTCAAGATGGGTCTCATCAACATGGTACAAGGTAACAAGTTCCATGGCTTGCCGGTTGAAGACCCCTTGGATCATCTTGATCATATTCATAGAGTTTGTGGCTTGACAAACATGAATGGGATATCCGAGGATGGATTCAAACTCCGCTTATTTCCATTCTCTCTTGGGGATAAAGCACACCAATGGGAGAAGAACTTGCCTCAAGGGTCCATTACCTCTTGGGATGAATGCACACAGGCCTTTCTTGCTAAATTCTTCTCACCTTCAAGGACGGAAAAGCTTCGAAACAAGATTTCAAACTTCACTCAACGCTCCAACGAGACATTCAATGAAGCGTGGGAAAGATTTAGAGGATATACAATGCAATGTCCTCATCATGGATTCAACAATGCCTCTCTATTGAGCACCCTCTACCGTGGAGCGCTTCCAAAGATAAGAATGTTGCTAGACACCGCTTCCAATGGTAGTTTCTTGGCTAAGGAGGTCAATGAAGCGATGGAGTTGGTAGAGAACCTAGCCCAAAGCGATGGAACCTATAGTGATGAGTATGATCGGTCTACAAGGACCACAAGTGATTTTGAGGAGCAAAGACGAACCAAGGACATGAAGGCTCTCAATGAGAAGTTGGATAAGCAAGCCACTATGATTGACAAGCTTCTCAATGCTTCCAAAAAATTGGTTCGCTTTGTTGGTGATTTCGAAGGCACTCATGGGTCCCAAGACCAAATGGTGGATTTGACTAACCAAGAGGAAGTGCATTATGTTGGAAACCATGGTGGCTATCAAACGGGTTTCAACAACAATCAACACCAAGGAGGCTACTACAACAAGGCTCTATTCATGCCTCAACCGGTTTTTCAACAAGGTCTTGCACCACAAGCTCAAGGTAACACCTTTATGCCGCAAGAACTTGAAATGAAGAACGTGCTTCAACAACTTCTACAAGGATAAGCAAGTGGAGCAATGGACATGAGCAAAAAGATGGAGGAAATTCATACTAAAGTGGCTTGTTCCTACAATGATCTACACAAGAAGCTTGAGGCATTGAGCTGAAAGGTGCAACAATTGGAAACCAAAGGGACCACTTCTTCACCACCTCATCCTCAAGGTTCTTTAACCGGGAAGGCAATACAAACCCCTAAGGAGTATTGCAATGCCATCTTCTCAAATGAATCACGTCCCATTGATGAGAATGAAGCCGCTATTAGGGAAATTGAACTTATAGTCTATGGTTCATATGTTGGAGAACTTCCCCCTAGAGATGTTCCCTTGAAGATCAATGAGGACATTGAGGAACAAGGTGGGGGGGGGGGGGGGACCTTTGGGAGTGATGATGACGTGATTTTAAATGAGGAACAAGAAATTCCAACGCAAATGGAGGTTGAGAAATCTCTCAAGAACGTGGTTAGAGAGAAGAGCTTGGAGACACATGCAACGTCTAAGAAGAAAGCTCCTTGCATTGGACCTTCTCCATATGAGCCTCCACTTCCATTTCCTGGTCGTATTCTCACCAAGGCACAAAAGAAAGTGCTCTCAAACTTTAAGGCCAACATGGACAAGATTGGAGCGCCTTTGCCCTAGTGTGAGGGACTTGTCTCAAGTTCTGCAACACCAAAAGTTCATCAAAAGCATACTTGAGAACCGAAAGAAAGTGGAAGAGCTCATGGCGGTCTTTGATTCACCAAGCACAACAAGGGTTAAGCCTAAGTCCATCCCCAAGCTTGGGAATCCCGGTAAGTTCTCCATTACATGCTCTCTTGGAAACTTGAAGATAGATGACGCTTTGTGTGACTCGGGATCAACCGTGAACGTCATGTCCTTGGAAATGGCCGAGAGTCCTGGGATCACTAGAATGGAAGACTATCCCTCCACCATCACGTTTGGAGACTCATCTTCAAAGAAACCGCTCGAAATTTTTGAAGATTATCCTCTCAAGGTTGGAGAGTGTCTTGTACCTACGGACTTCATTGTCATGGAGATGGGACAAACCAAAAAGCTTCCTCACCTCCTTGGGACTCCATTTCTTAATACCGCCGGTGCAAGCATCGACTTCACAAGCAAAAAGGTAGTGCTCAAGAATGTGAATGATAAGGTCTTCTACCCAATCATGCCTTCCTCTACCGCGGTTTGTGGCACGATCACTTGTGAGGTTAATGGGGATGAAGCTCCAAGAGTTGAGTATGTTGGTTTTTGTGCAACGGTGGGTTATGGTGATGATGAAGAATCCCGTGCATTAGACGGTTATTGCTTAGGATCCCTCTTCCAAACCACGATGGAGAATGAGGTTCAAAGTAGCAAGGTTGCAAAGAAGAGGGCAAAGACCAAGGCCAAGGTGAAAAACGAGCCAAGCATGCTTGATGGGTCTAAGTCTGAGCTAAGCCAACCTTCCACCATGACTCTCACCCCTTGGAAACATCAAGACGAGGTGATTGAGTACAAAGTCAAGTGCGAGGGACGGTCCAAGCCTTTTGCCGTGGTCAAAGCAATCCTCACACCGGAGCTCAAAGAGAAAGGGGAAGTCGGTCTTCAAGAGGTCATGAGCAAGGTGCTCAAGCTTGAGCTCAAGGACCCCCACGGAGTTTTCACACTCCTCCCTCGCCCGCCTAAAAGGGTAATCAAAGTCAAACTTAGTGACTTTAAACAAAGTGCGCTTGGGAGACATTCCCATGTTTATCATTGTATATATTTTTGCTTTCTAGTTTGATCTTGTGTTTCTAGGGCCTTTTTGATATTTTGTTGAGTGGTTGCAAGGTTCTTGATGGTAGAAAGGTCGTGGCAAGGTAGCAACGGTGTTTGATGTTTGGAAAGATCTCCATTCTCTCCATTCACATAGTAACACTCCTCCATTGTAAGTATTTCTCTTTCCTTTTGAGTCTTTGCATTTCATCTTTTATTTTGGACTCTTCCTTGGATTTATTTCACACCGAGACGGTATGATTTAAGTTCGGGGGAGGGACCATTATCTAATCGTGTGTTTTGTGTTCTTATTTCGATTTTTGCATCTTGAGTCTCGTGCATATCATGCATTCACAAGCAAAAATTGAAAAATTTTGAATTTTTTTGAAAAAGAAATCATGTAGTTGCACTAGCATGATTAAGATTGAGTCTAAATGCATATCATATAGGGTTTCACTCACTTGCATTGGGAGAAACATTCTTGTAAAATATCATTTTAAGAGCTTGGTTTAATGCCCTCGTTGCTAGTTGTTTGATACTTTTGATCTCGTGTTTGAAATCAAGGATGAACCATATTTTGATCTCATGTTTCATTACTCATGTCTTAGCTAAAGGAAGTTGTGAATTGACTCCAATCATACTTAAGTGAGAACCATAATCTTGACATCTTAATTATCATGTTTGTGCATCTTATAGTGAATTCATGGATACCACATACATATTTGGGCTATCTTATCCGTTTCACCATCCTCTTGTTAGCTCAAATAGCCAATTCCCATCTTTAGAATGGTTCACCACACCTTTAACCTACCCTCCTTTCAAGCCAATTCTTTAGTGAGCGAATGTAAGGCCTAATTTTTCGAGTAAGCTTGGCAAAAAGTGTTGCGTTTAGGGCGACAAGGATAGGTTTGCATGTAGATCTAGTCCAACATCAAGGGCTAGGACTAAGCTAGGCTAGCTAGGAAGGGAAGTTTTGGGGTTTGTAATGAACAAAAACGTGTGATCAAGGGGATCGTGGTGGAAAAGAGAAGTGAAGCCAAATGAATGAAAGGGTAAAGAAGGGGGAAGTTGTCAGGAATTCTTGGTTGGTAGAAAAGTTATGAATTAGCTCTAAGCATTAAGGTTAGTCTCCAAGTGTTTAAAAGAAAAGAAAAGAGGCCAAAAAGATGGCTTAAGCATCAAAGTGATGAAGATGGAGGCATGGCAAAAAGTCAACAAGAAGAGCTAAGGGAAATAAAGAGAAAACACCATACCATGAGTCAAGCATAAAGAAGGAGAAATCCCCCAAGTGAGGAAAGATGGATTGGAACGAGAAGAAGAACGTGTGGAATCAATGAAGGCGAAAAGCTTTGTGAGAAAGGGTAGCTTAGGTCGGAACTTCATGAGTTAGAAATGCTAGGGTTAGAGACATCTTAGGCATTGGATATATGTAAATTTATCCTTGTATGCATAGATGGCCTTTTACTCTTAGCATTTTGCTAAAACTTGCTCATTCATAGAGAGATCCCTTGCATTGGAATAACCCCATACATTTGAGATCATTTTAGTCTCAAGACCTTTACCATAGCCAAATGAATTCACTTGTCTTGCATGAACATGATTCACTTGAAACGATTAAATGAATATCAACGGATTGGATGATAAGAAGGCTTGTGTAGGTTAAGACTTGGGCTTGATTCATGTAGGGATGGATATGGCTAGCTCTTTTTGAGTAGACTTGTTTAATCGCATCATAGAGTTAGCAACTTGGACATTGGGCTTAAATTCTTTTAATGATACTTGTGGATCTAAGCTCTTGCCTTCAAACCTCTCTCTCTTCTTGTTCTTGTTTGTCTGCTTGAGGACAAGCAAAGGACTAAGTGTGGGGGAGTTGATATTCTCACATTTTACCCGTTTTAGCATGCATATTATTTAGTGTTTCGGGTCTCATGCATGTGTCTTTCATAGTTTTTATAGCATTTTGATCTAGATTAGAGTATTAGGTGTTTGCATTAGGTCCTAGTGAGTCTTGCATGCATTTGGAGTGTTTATAGGTGTTTTGGAGACAATTGGGATGATTGGAGTGATTGAGCTTAAGAGAAGGAAGAGTTCACCCAAGGTGTCTGAAAGATGTGGCTGGACGAAGGCCTTCCGAACTGATTCAGCTTCAACGGTCTTCATGGAAGTTGTATAGGAAGGAGTTACCTGTCTACTGGAGTTGAATTTAGGTCATTTTGATGTGTGGTTCGAGAGATATGGCTGATTTACTGAAGGTGTGTCCGTCTGGCCGCTCAACCATACATCTCCACCGACTCAACAGTCCGGTGCAACAAAGCGGTGTGCCATCAGAAGCTAAGCACCGATCAGTTGCACCTACTCCATGCATTCGGTGCACAAACCCATGCATAGCACCGACCACCTACACCGACCAGAGTAGCTCGGTGTAACACTTCAAAAGATATCCTCATCGAATCCATCCGAAGTGCCTGAAAGATTGGGCCGAAAGAAGGGTCTCCAATCCGAACCACCCTCAATGATCTTCATGAGAGTTGTAGCCAAGTGAGTTAGCTATCTACTGGAGGTGATTGGATTCGGACATGTATCCCAAGAGATATCGTGGTTTTACCGAAGGCATATCCGTCTGGCCGTGAGATCTACACCGACCACCATTTGCTCCATGCATCCAACCGGTGTGAAGACAGAAGCTAAGCACCGACCTGAGCCATTCCCAACACCGACCAGAGTAGCTCGGTGCAAAAACCAGAAGATTCACTGATCCACAACACCGACCCAAGGCTGCCCGATGTTCATTTGTTCTCACCCAAACCAGCCGATGCAGTCCAAATTACCAGAAAGACCGACTCAGACGAAGGCCTTCTCGTTAGATTTAGCTCTTGACCCCTTGATAAAAGTCATAGGAAATTGAGTTAGGTTCATAATGGCATTAGTTAAAGGTCATTCGGACGTGTGGTTTGTGAGATATGGCTAATTTACTGATGCTATGTCCGACTAGCCGCAAGACCAAATCCGACCGGGTCAATACCCGGTTTGTCCCGGGTTGACCCGGTTCGCCCCAAACCTTATAAATACTTGAAAACCTAATTTTTCATGACGGATGCTTTTATTTTCTCTTGTTCTTGAGCAAAGAACCTCTTTTTGGGTTCTAAACATTTTGTAAGAGATATCTTGAGTTTTATGAAATTAAAAGTCTTAGTTTCTTAATTTCTCTAATCTCTTTCATTGTCAATCATCTAATCATGAAATCTATCTCTTCTCTTATGGGATTTGAGGGTTTCAATATGATTAGTGAGTATATCCCTTTTGGATCATTGGGCTTGGTAGATTAGAGATTTCTTTTGTTATTCTTTGATGTCTAGAGCTTAATGCTGTTATTTCCTTTCTTATTTAGTGGTTTTAATGCTAGATTAGGCTAGAGATAGTTAATCTAGATCATAGGGAATTTCATGCACACACGGTGTTTGATGAAATTCCCCAATGAACTAAATAAGAGATTTTCATACTTAGCTCATGAGAGTGAATGTCTAAGGTGAATCTTGGCTAATAGAACTTATGATTAATGCTTGTTAATTACATTTTCACAAATGAGAATTTGATCTTGATTTTGTAATTAGTGAAGTGATTAGTGCTAAGAGATTAGGCTAATCTTGATTAGTGTTCTAGGCTTAAGGAAATGCACTTTTGTGATTGGATAGACATCATTGCTTAACTCAAGATTTCCCCAAATCAATTGCTTTGCCCAAAGATCATCTTTTAATCATTGTCTTAATCGTTTTTAGTGCTATTACTTGTTCACTTGTTTAATTTGAATCATTAGGTTGTTAGAAACCAAAACCTTACTTGTTTGCTTGGATTAAAGAGTTTCTTGCATTCTTGTTGCATTGAACAAACCCCAATTGGATTGACACCTAAAATATTGCAAGACATGAACATATTTATGATTGATTCTTAGGAAAAATTCTATTTATCACATATCTTTACTGTGATAACACATACGCTATGCATATTGCAAGCAATCATGTGTTTCATGAGAGGACTAAACACATCGAATTTGATTGTCACAAGGTGAGGGAATACATTGATTCTGGTTTTCTTAAAACTGAGGACGGATCAGCAACTTGCGGATGTCCTGACCAAGCCTCTCTATCCAACACATTTCCGGGATAATATACGCAAGATGGGTGTTCTTAACATCTCACACCTTCATCTTGGAGGGGAATATCAATTGTATAGAAGCGGTTTACTTGTATAGTGATTTAATCCCGGTTTAGTTAGTTGGTTTAATGTTTATCTCAATTATATCATCTTCTCCAATTTGGGAAAGTGAAATAAGAAATCGTTTCACACATTTCATGGATTCTCTTTCACTAATAGATTTCTCATATTATATCACTCATATTTCTGACTGAAAGTAGAGAAAGAGATTTTGAGATTTTCATATAGGTTAACTAGGGATTTTGTGACATCCCAGACCCAATATTTTGTTTTTCACCATCTCCACCTACCATCTCCACTCCTCTAACTTTCCCCCACCTTTCTTTTCTCTACGCCGCCCATTTTCACCAAACTATTTTGTTATAAGAAAAGAATCGTGAAAACAGAGAGAAGAGAATTGCGAGGAGAAAAAGGAAAGAAAAGAAAAAGAAAGAAAAGAGAGAGAAGAAGAGAAATAAAAAAAAGAGGAAGAAGAGAAGAGTCGTGAAAGTGAGGAGAGAGAGAGAGGAGCTCCCGTTCACCACCGTCACCTCTTGAGCACCACCACCATGAGCTGCTCACCGCTAAAGAAGATCTCGCTAGCACCGGAGCCACCACACGTCATCTCTTCTTCTTTCCTTCGGCTTCTTCGTGTAGTTTCCGTACGTGAAGGGGAGGTGCGATCCGAGCGACCACCACCGCCTCCGTTCTTCGTCACCGGTCCACCATCGTGCAGCAAGGAGGACGCAGTCGTCGTTGGAGCGCCACCGCAGCACCGCCGAGTGAGTTGTCGTGATCAAAGGTGGTTGTTGCGTCACAAGTTAATGCTGCATCTCCTCCGTTCTAGTTTACCGTTGACACCAGCCACTCTGATCTGTTCCGCCAGCCTCGTCAGCATCTCATCGCCGCCGAAATTTCACCGCCATCTTTGATCGGAGACCCGTCACGTTTACCCGAGGACCCGCCAAGCGCTATCCACCGCACCCAACCCGGAGTCCACCACCGTTGAAACCGCTTGGCACCGTCGAACCCTTGAAACCTCCAGAGCTCGCCGCCATCTTTGATCGGAGCTGCCGCCGTCGTTTACCCAGAAGGTATCATCGTCACCCGCACAAACTCTCGTCGTCTTTTTGTGGTGATGGGATTGTTTGAATTAAATATTGTGGTTATTAGGATTGGTTATTAGACCATGAGTTAACCAAGTATCCTTAATTCAATTAATGAAACCATTAGACCCGAGAGAAGAAGAATTGTGTTTGGGTTTGGTTTAGTGATTAATTTATTTATCTTGGTTTAAGGATTTAATTGGTTAAATGAATATTAATCAATTAAATATCGGTTTCGCTAAACCAAGAACCGAAGAAAATTTCTAAATAGATTTAAACTCATTAAATCGTAACTAAGGATTTGTTACGGTTAATTAATTTAATTGAGGATATTAATCATAATTAATATTGACCCCGTTTAAATAAACAAATGCAGACCGGAATTATTGTTGAAACAGATTCTCATTTCCGCAATTCCAGAACATCCGAGAAAGGCAAAGGTGAGGCGGGACTTGTGGATCTATATGTTGTCTTAGGCATAGATGTGTATGTGTGTGCTGAACCTAGAGTTAGAGATTGATTGTTAAATAAAACGAACATGAATGATTGATTGAGAACATATGTATGTATTGTTGATTGGTGTTAGTCTAGGCGCGTTAGAGCGCATGATTGATCCCGGCCCATGGACATTGCGGACCATGGACGGATTGGTTGCTGGTCTTCACGAAGGACGTTTCGCGAAGTGGGACCATGGCTGAACCATACACAGAGGAAGTGTGGCCAGTACAGGGGCTGACGGGCCTGTGAGATTGTGGCTGACGAGTCACCAGATTTATGACGCTCTCGTCAGTGGGAGCTTGTGTGTTAGGTTTTCTATGTACCTGTGAAAGATTGATGATTGATGATTGATGCTTGTCTAATCTTAGATTAAGTAGACATATATGTGGTTATGTTTAATTCTTCGTATAGATCAAGTGACAGGTAGGATCGTTCTCACTGAGTAACTTGTTACTCACCTCTCATTTCCCTTTTCAGGTTAGTTCGTTGAGTAGACTCGTGTTGAAGTCGCATTGGTGTTATTTCAGGAATAAAAAGGGCGATTTATTTTATTTAAGGTTTTAAGATATTTGTGATGATTAGTTTTCTAAGTTTAAAGTCTTGTTTTATTGTTATGATACTTTAAGTATCCGGTTCGGTTTTAAATAAAAAGGTTTAAGACAATGGTTTGAGCATGTTACGATTTCCAAAAACGGTTTAGGGTTTTTACGAGACTAGAGTGTCTCAGATTTGGCCAAGGCGGTTTTTAAATTTGTTCAAAAGAGAAGTTGATAGTCAAAAATCGTCTGGAAAGTTATCCAACGAAAAGAAGCCTACGATTTGTGGCCATGAAAGTCGGTGACAATTTATTAGGAAGGGCGAACACTCTGGACACTCTCTTGGAGGAAAAAGAAAACTTTGTATTCTATCTTATATTTTAGCAAAATTTAGACGGCAAAAAATAATAGCAATGGGTAATTACTGTGTTCGAAAACTCGGCCAAATTGCCGATTAAACGACACTGAGACGCTCGATTGCAAGGAGCCGCCGGCATTATGCTCTTTTCGGTCAAAAATTGAGATTCTATAATAAAAAAAAATCAATAGTTATGTAATAGATCTATCATATTTGCTATAATCAATGGATAAAACAAGATACTCGATATAAAAAAAAATGTTAAGAAAAATGGCTGACGGCGGATTTAGGTTTCAGCGAAACTTCTAAAGGAAGAAGATGGGGACAATTTGGTGTTTACTCTTCATTAATGGTCTGAATCCGCAGCCTGAGATACATGTGACCACTTTCGATATAAGGGACCATTAGACCAAACTATATTTTACTTACATATTGCAATTATTTAATATATATATATATATATATATATGTATTAATAGATAAAATTACGAAAATTAAATCCCGATTAATCCTCGTTTAGTTGATTAACGCCTAGCAATATTTTAAACATTGGATAATAAGGAAAATACTCATTTAATTCCTCAACTCTTTGCAATCTCCACATTAAACCTCTAACTACCGCATACAAAAAATTATTCCTCAACTCGTGGTTGACTTGAACGATGGCGAAGATCAAAACTTATTGAGATTAACAATTGACTACTTTTAGCACAATTTTGCCAAGTCAGCCACAAGTTGAGGAATTATTATGCGCATGTGATATTAGGAGATTTAATGTGCTGATTGCAAATAGTTGGAAATTAAATGAGCATTTTTTCCGACAACAAAGAATAAATTTAACGTCTCGCCGTTTCAAAGTTAACAATTGACTATTTTTATCACAATTTTGCCAAGTCAGCCACAAATTGAGGAATTATTATGAGCATGCGATAGTAGGGGATTTAATGTACCGATTGCAAATAGTTGAGAATTAAATGAGCATTTTTCCGACAACATAGAAATAGACTTAACGTCTCGCCGTTTCAAAGTTAAAAATTAACTATTTTTATCACGATTTTGCTAAATCAACTACAAGTTAAAGAATTATTATCCGCAAGAAATCGTTAGAGATTTAACATGCCGGTTGCAAATAGTTAAAGAATTAAATTATCATTTTCCCTTGGATTATCATCATTTTCTAACAATTTGATTTTTTTTTACAACGTTACACTTGGGTGAAATTCACAAATGTCCCTCAAACTAGAAAACTATTCTCCTCTACCCAATTTATTCTCTTATACCCATTTCCTTTTAATGAAATATGAACTAGCCATTTTACCATTCTAATTTGTTAACTAAATCTTTATTAAAAAAATAAATCGAGCAATGAGAATTGAACAAATTTCAACCAATCAGAAGCTTCAAAAGAAATTTCGACCAATCAGAAGATTCAAATTTCGGCTAATCAGAAACTCTCCCCATCGATTATTTTTATCCTCTCTCGCGACCGATTATTGGGCATCGCGACAGTTTCCCGACAGCTCCTCTTCCCTTCCTCGTATGCATTCAAGCTTCAAAATCCCGGTTAGTTATTTTTCCCTAGAAACCATTGGATTTGGGGATTTCAATTGGATTTACAATTTGGGGATTTGAATTGGGTTTGAAACATTATTCTCTTGGTTTTTTGTTTATTAATGGGCATTGGGTTGGTAACCATGGATTGGATTGGTATTTATGGATTGTAGTGGTTGAATCGTAGTGATTTGTAGGTAGATTATAGTTTTTGGCCCGAGTTCACCCAATTTACAGATATAGGATAACTGGGAACAATTAGTATTACTGTGACAATTGGTACAATCGGGAATAATTGGTATTACTGTGACAATTGGTACAACTGGGAACATTTGGTATTATTGAGACAAGTGGTACAACTAGGAACAATTGGTATTACTGAGACAAGTGGTACAACTGGACAATTCGTATTACTGAGACAAGTGGTACAACTGGAAACAATTCGTATTATTGAGACAAGTCAAGAGGTGCTAATGTAGTTTTTATTCTCTTTTTTAGGAGACAATGATCACAAACATACATTTTGATTTTGGAGGATATTATTCAAAGACCGGATAAGAGGATAAATGAATTTCAAGAGAAGGTTGCATGTACGGTGTAATGATTAAAACATCATCTATGAATGAGATAACTTATTCGGTGTTAGTCGATATGATATGCAGAAAGGTTGGGATACATGAATCTACGACGAATATGAAACTGAGTTACATTCCATTAGTAGTGATAACTCAGAAACAATTATATATTTTGGATGATGAGGATGTCTCTGTCTATCTAACATCCTTGGATAAAGGACTACGTAGAAGCGTTTTGCATGTGGAGGTCATCAAAGATGTGGAAATAATTGAGTTAGGAGAGCAACTCTCAAGAGTAGAACGGGTAAGTTCATTTGGTGTGAATTATGGTGAGCTAATCTCTAATGGTAGAGAAAATGATGGAGTTGATCATGGTGTCCTTTCTATTTACACGTGCGATGAATCTGTAGAACATCATGAGAAAGTAGATGGTGAGACTGTATGTGGTGAGAATTTATTGGATAGGCATTTGGATAAGGATGTGGATGACGATGTGGATAACAATATGGATATTGATGTGGATAACGGTCGAAGAACAACAGTTTGTAGATGCTTGTATATGTTAAGCTTCCATATGATGTAGAAGAACAACAATTTGTAGATGCATGGAAAGATGGTATGGGTCTCGAAGTAGGTCAAGAATTTGGAAGTAAGCAGGAATTGATTTATTTAGTTGATAGAGCTTCCCATCAGAATTGTTTTGGGATCACTATAAATAAGTCGGATAAGACTCGATGCGTGGTAAAATGCGGTGAAGACTGTTGTAATTGATATTTACGAGCAGCGAAGCTTTTGAATTCAACTTGTTTCTTGGTTAGAATATACAAGAAGATGCATACATGCTCTCGGGCTAGTGCAAGTACAAGCAGCAATAATAGGAAAGACACGCCAGAATTAGTTGCGTCTATTGTTAATGAATATTATCCAAGTCAATTCGAAACCACAACTCCTAAAATTCTCATCGTTTTGGTTCAAGGAAGAGCTGGTGTGAAAGTGTCATACTATACCGCATGGAAAGGAAAATAAGTTGTTTCTATTGTGCGTGGTAGTCCAAAAGAAAGTTATAAGCATATGTATTCTTATTTGTACTTGTTACAGCAGCTGAATCATGGTACTAAAACAAGTGTAGTATTGGATGAACAAAAAAGGTTCAAGTACCTATTTGTCGCTTTGGGCGCTTGCATTGAAGGGTTTCAAGCAATGAAGAAAATGCTTATTGTAGATGCAACTTTTCTTAAGACCACACATGGTGGTACGCTAATTTTTGCCACAACTCAGTGATGTGGTAAGGTTTTCACCCAACTGCAAGTGCACATCAATCACAATTAGAATAGCACGGGATCGAATCCACGGGGATTTAGCAACTGCACGACGAATACGTTAGAAGATTAATCAAGCTAAAACAAAACAAAAAATGTTGTCGATGGTGATTAGCAAATAAAGTAAATAAGCAAATAAAAATCAGAAATTAAAGCAATAGAGAAAATGTTAGGTTTGGGGGGGAAATCTCATTGAAAACATGCAAAAATAAGATAGATCATGTGTTAAGGAATTAAGTAAAAACCGTATGGAACACAGAACTATAATTTATAGTCTTTCCACTGTTGGGGCTCCGACCACTATGTTTTACAAACCAATATACTCAGCTTTCGTTGGTTGTTGTAGAATAAAAACACGCTTTAAATCGATCAAGTTCTAATAAAGTTCACTAAACTCCTTAACTCACTTTTGGATGGTTAAGACGCCTATCTCATCAAATACTAGTTCCGACAAATAGATGCAGCACTTTCGAGGTTCTATTTCCCTTATATCAGATTACTAAATGTGCGATAAAGCAATCATGCATTGAGAACAAATAAAGATGAAGAACCGTAAGAATATCCCTTTTAAACAATCATCATATATAGCCCTAAAGTCAACTAGGGTTTCATTAAACCGAAAAATGAAATTCTGGTTTTCGCAGATGCAAAAATCGGCCAAGGTTTTGGGCCGATTTCTTGGGTCGGGCTTGCGCCACATTCTTGCATTTGTCTCCTTTTTGCAAGCCATACATACATGTCTTCAGTAAACTCGATGTATCTTCCTAACCACTGCTCCAAATGACTCCAAACCAATTCCATATGAACGATGACTCAAACATCTATCCTGGTACCAAATTTCATCTTGATCCATCAAAGGGATGGCATTTAACGAAGGGAAAATTCTGGTGCTGAAGCGTACCCGAAGTTTTGACATAAATTTCAAGCCTCATCAAGGCAGTAGGTGAGGTGTACCCAAACTCGATCTAAACATGGGTATTGCATCTTTCATTTACCCCAGAATGTGAGATTGTAAGTTAGAAGGGACAACGATTTTGTTGCAGGTAAATTCAGGGAATGCGCAAGCAGTATACAAAATTTGAGTTTCGAGAACAGTTTGGTGAATTACGAATAAGATATTGATAACACCGTATTTTTACCCGTTTTACTATCTATTTAAGAACACTTTAATAAATGTTTCATTCGATTTTCTATGTTTTTATTACGGTTTTTGCATATTTGTAGTTTCAAGACTCTTCTCAGGTTACTTAGGCGAAAGCATTACAAATTGGAGAAAAACCAGACTTTCGGCTCAGAGTCAAACCGTCAGAAGTTCAATTGCCAAAGAGGTTATTCTCACCGTCTGATCCAGCCCAATTTTGGAGATATTCAAGAAGGACCAGCTACCTTTCCATTCCAATAGATTTGAGGACGATCCAACGGTTCAATCAAAAGATACATGAAGATCAAGACGTCCCATCAAGCCACTCCCAGAAGCCCTCCAGCCGCGGCCAAGAGGCAATCCGCCACGGCCACGAAGCCTCCACCCACGGCCAAGTGAAGGTTCGCCGCGGCCAGACTAGTTGGACCCGCAGCCAAGCCAATTTAGTCCCGTTATCCCAATTTTTAAGGCCCGTTCAATTTCTGTCACTTAAAACCCTAAAGACCGACGAAAGCAAAGCTCAAGATCTATAAATATGCCTCTTAGAAGACCTAATTTCGTGTGCTTGCTTTTACACCATTTTTAGTTTAGTTTTGTTCTTACTTTTTTCTCTTAAACTCTTGTTCTTTACTTTTCGAGAATGGTGAAGAGGTTCTCTTCGGACATCATTCTTAAATTATAGAGATTCATTCATCAACCTCCTACAATTTATTTAATTATGTCTTTTAATTCTATTATGTACGAGTAGTTTAGTCGTTGAGTTTAAAGAGATTATCAAAGGGGAATCATATGTTCGATAAGGATTTCACGAGGTAAAGTACCTAGCCGAATTCTAGAGCTTTTTCTTATGGATAGTTGTTAATGCTAAATCTAGCATCATGAACCGTTCATCTATAAGAGCGTGATTCATAGGTGATTCATAGGTGTTAAGTACCACCAAAAGTGCTGAATCTAAATACCTGAACCGTTCATCTATAAGAGCGTGTCGCGTCGTAAGATACGAAAGTATACTTACGGAGTGCCGTGAACTAAGAAGAATCAGCGCGAACAACACGATTTTCGGAACGGCCATAGACAAAAGCTAATGGTCGAGTATATAGATTGTTGGTGCGTAGGATGTATGAAAGTAGGCTACGCCGTTTATTCAGTTCAGTTCGTGGAGTTAAAATCTAGAATCAATTGTTACTAAAGAGATTAGGTCACGTGATTGAATCGAGCATACCCTAAGATATCCCTGTCTACTCAACATCGTTTTATTATTGTTTACAAATTGTTTTCTCTTTTAGTTTATTGCATCGATTTTCTTAGTCTAGTTTCCAAGCAATTTTAATTTCCGTTTTTACGTTCTTTACAATTTCGTGACAAAAACCTACAAAAACTTTATTTATAGTCTTAGACTTCCTTGCTATTCTTTGTCTAAGGTCTCGCATAATAACTCTCTCTCCATGTGGATCGATACCTCAAGTACTACAACGCACATCTGTGCACTTGCATGCTTTTAGATTTATAAATTTAAAACCGAGAGTTTGGATCAACAATCCATACGCAATAAGTTTTTGGCGCCGTTTCCCGGGGAGATAATCGCTACCGTTCTATCACACCTTAGAGGTTAGTAAATCGACTCTAGACAAATCTTTTTCTTTTTAATTTTTGGTTTTGTTTTTTTTCGTTTCAGGCTTCGAAACATGAACTCGCCTCTGGAGCGAGATGACTACTACGAGCAGGGATTCTACGACCCATCTTGTTCTCACTACTCTCACGATTCACACGTCAACTGTGATTCGTTCTACATGGATCGGAAACCGGCACCGACCAGCTACTCTCAAGGACGCTACGAGCCTCCTTACTACCTAGACAAGCCTTTTGCGTCTCCTTTTGTCAACTCTCGACAACACTCATACCGTCTTCCTCATCAAATCTTGAACCAGCATGAAGACAACTTGGAACTTAGCGCTCATTTGGAGCGACTCGAAGCAATGATCAACAAAACTATCGACTTACAAGGTAAGTCCGAAACAGCTTTGAACAAAAAAGTAGACTCTATGTCCATCGAATTCAACAAGAATTTTGATGATCTTGCTGCTCACGTCAAAGTCCTTGAAGAGCAGACCTTTAAAGACGCTGCAACACTCAACGAGAGGATGGAACTCGTTGAAGACAAAAGTTTAATATCCGAAAAGCTAATGATGGGGTACGTAATTTAAACTACAAGCTTGATGACTTGGATAACTCCATCACTGACAACAGTAACACCACCTACGACTACACCCTCGAGCTATGGGAAGGAGTAGGAGAAGTTAAAGACAAGACGAGAGAGCTCGATCTAACGCTAAATCGACTCATTTATGACATTGATGAAGTGGAAGAGAAAGTGGAGAAACTTTCTAAAGATCACGAGGAGCATGATACAACACTTGATGTTCCTGCCCCTGACCTAGAAGAGAAGCCAAATAACCCACTAAAACCAGAAAACACCGAAGGAGACGAAGAAGACGACGAACCGAACAAGTCCCCACGGACTCCCCACACCGCGGTCGCAGCCCCTCGACCCGCGACCGAACCTCCTTTTGCCGCGGGTGCGCCTCTTCGACCCGCTAAAATTGTTAATTTCATATCTCATAAACCATAAATTTTATGAGATTAGTTTGTTAGTTTTTTTTTGTAATTTTAGGGTTTAGATTTAGATTATAAAAACGTTTTTGTAATTTATAATTTTGTATTTAGGTTGTAAAAACGTTTTTCTAATTTTATAAAACGTTTTTGGAATTTGTAAAATAGAAAACGTTTTTGTATAAATATAAAAATTATATAAAAACGTTTTTGAAAAATATAAAAATTATATAAAACGTTTTTAGAATTTTTACTAATTAAAAACGTATATATAATATTTATAAAACGTTTTTTGAAAACATATTACAATTTTCGGGAATTTTGAAATTTTTGGGAATTTTGAAATTTTCGGGAATTTTGAACTTTTCGGGAATTTTGAAATTTTTAGGAAATTTGAAAATTTCGGGAAATTTTTGGGGAATTTGAATTTTTTTGAATTTTCCAAAATTTTGAAAAGTTTACCTTTTAATGTACTAACGATTTTATGTTTTTTCCGTAGGAATAACGAAGACTCACTACGTTTGGGCGGCGGCTCCCAAGGACGCCGTTCTCGGGGTTCTCGTGCTACTTCTCATGGACTATCGAGCTCTGGAACTCAAGGCCCGGAGTCCCATTAATCCGCTGCTCGGAACAACATTAGGATCGAGGATCTTATCCAACAGCCCATCCGGGATCATTTCATCCATCTCGACCCAAAGTTCGAGGACGAGAGTTGGTAAGTGAAATTTTGATTATTATTTCAATTTATTTAGATTTTGAATCTTAACGTATTTAATTTTTTTTTTAATGTTTTCAGGTTTAAGTTGCCGCCTGAGATCACAAAGGCGATCTTGCGGATACTCCACAAAATGTTGGACAAACCGTACGAGAATTACTCGGACATGCCTGCCGACGAGAAAGACTTGTGGCACCGGACTTTCGCGGTAAATAATTTTTGGATTTTTCTTATTTTCTTAGTTCATTTTGTCAATTTTAATTTTGAAAATTAACATTATGTTTTTTTTAATGTAGCAAGAGTTCACGTGGCACCATCAGCATACGACGAAAGTTATTGCCCAATTCGACAAGTTTGCATCGCTTTCGTACTCGAACCACATGTACGAGTGGAAGCAGAACAAAGACAAGCCGAAAGACCTCGACGACGACGTCTGTAAGGGGGGGCTTTTGCGAGTATTGGAGTAAGCCTGCGACGAAGACGCTCTCCCAAAAACAGTCGAAGAACCGGAAGAGCGGCATAGGAGGGAAGGGTGCCTACATTTACAACGGGAGCTCTAAGACCGTCGAACGCGAGGCGATGGAAATAGTAAGTATAATTTCAATTTCTAATTACTAATTTCGTTTGTTATTATTATTTTACTTAACAAAATTTCACATGCGAAGGCAGACGGCAATGCTTCCGACTACCTTAAAGTGATCGAGAAGAGGCACACCAACAAAAAAACTAGTGTGATCAAAGACCCGGGCATGCGTACGTGAGCTTGTCGTGACCTTGATAAAGGATTTTTATTATGTTCATATCAATTCCTCTATGCTTGTCATTGTAGCATAAGAGGTGTCCATCCATAGGGGTTAAGATCAATGCACTAAGAATACATGAACCTTCCTAAGCTAGAGCAAATTTTTTTGGGTTTTTATGTTTTTAGATTAAGAAAGTAAAATGCAAGAAAGAAAACAAGGGCTAGAAGTGTTGGAAAATGAATTAACTATCAAGAAGATGATTAATGAACAAACAATGATGATTTAGATTGAATTAAACACTATCCTAGAACATGAAATTCACAATTATGACTAATCCACTCTCGTGGCACTAATCACTTTGTTAATCACCAAATCAAGAACATACTCTCGTTTGTGATAAGATGATTAACAAGCTTTAATCTCCAATTCCACTTAGTTCACTAATCACCCTAGACATCAACTCTCATTGGCTAGGCATGAAAGGCTCACAAAAGGTTTGGTTCAAGCATTTCATCGAACACCTCTCGGGCGTGAAATGCCTAAGCTCTAGTTTTGATCTCTCAATCCAAAACTAGCTTTAAGATCAACCTAAGTGAAGGATCTAACAAGATGTAACCTAAATCGTCATCATCTAATCATCAAGACAATTGACTAACGATGCTAATACGCACAATCTATGCTATTCCTTAGGTTAAGATCACTAATTATGACTAATCCTCTCTCAAGGCACTAATCACTTTGCTAATCACTAAATCAAGATCAAATTCTCATTTGTGATGAAATGATTAGCAAGCATTAAGATCAATATTCAAATCAACCAATAAATACCTTAAGCAACTACTCTCATAGGTTAAGAATGTTTATCTCTTTCTAAGTTCTTTGGGGAATTTCATCAAACACCTTTTGGGTATGAAATTCCCAAAGATCTAGGTTGACTTTCTCAAGCCCAATCTAGCATTAAGATCACTTAGAAAGAAAGGAAAGCAATGATTAAGCACATAAGAATCACAAATCAATCATCAAACCATCAATAATCAAGCATGCTCCAAAAACCAACAAAAACCCTAAAGTCTAAACATGAAGAACAAAAGATAAAAATACATAAGGATAAAGAAGATGCATTAACATAAAGATAAGGGTGAAGAAATCTTCTCTAGACTGGCATTTGTATGAAGAACAATCAAAATCCCTCCAAAATCATAAGAAGAGTTTGGGATAAAACCCAACTCTAGAAAGAAGAAAGCTTACTACAAAAATTAGGTTTCAAGAGTATTTAAAGCAAAAATGGCGAACCGGGTCAACCCGGAACAAACCGGGTATTGACCCGGTTGGATCTGGGTCGTGGTCACATAAGGGCTCTGTACCGACCAGTCCTGGGTCGGTACTGCGGGTTGGTACAGATTTCTTCCTTGTACTGGTCGGGTAACGTCGAGCTAAGACAGGTCGGCATTGGTGCGCTTGGATCGTGCGGGAAGAGTTTTAGCCGGCAGAAATGATGAGCTGGTCGATACCGGATTAGTTTTAGCCGGCAGAAATGATGAGCTGTTCGATGCATGATTAGTACCGTTTGGTAGTACCGACCCAGGATGGGTCGGTACTAATCTCCTTTGAGCAACACTCGTTTGGGCGCCAGCCGGACACGTCCCCGCTAAATTTGATGTATCTTTCACAATACCGCTCCGAATGACTTAAAACCACATCCAGTAGACAGACAACTCAATTATCTACAACTTCTACGAAGACGTCGAGAGCTGAATATGAACGAAAGTTCTTCGTTTGGCGCGATCTTTGGGTGACTTTGGCTGGCTTCGATGACAACAGACTAGGTTTTGTACCGATCCATTCTGGATCGGTATGGGGAGTGAAGCTGGGTCGGTACCACTCTCTGATTTAGTACCGACCAGATAGTACCGGTCTAGGATGGGTCGGTACTGGGCTTACTTGTGCTGATCCAATGCTGGTCGGCGTTGGTCTCGCGGCCAGACGGATACACCTTCGGTAAAATCGCGATATCTCCTGGAATTTATGTCCGAATGATCTCAAACCACCTTCAGTAGACAGATAACTAATCTGGATATATCTTTTATGAAGATCATTGACGCTGAATCTGACCGTAACCTCTTCGTTCTGCCGGATCTTTAAGACACTTCGGATGGCTTCATGGGGATGGACTTGGGAGTGGATTAGTACCGACCAAGTGTACCGAGCTAGGAAAGGTCGGTACTAATCTTTGCCTTTGTACCGACCAGTTAGTACCGGTCCAGAACAGGTCGGTACTAATCTTTCTTGTGTCAATCCAATGCTGGTCGGCATTGTCTCGCGGCCTGTAAGACATGCCCTTAGTAAAATCGCCGTATCTCCTGGAATACGCATCCGAATGACCTCAAACGACCTCCTGTGGACAGATAACTCATCTGGCTACAACTTTCATGAAGATAATTGAGGCTGAATCCGACCGGAACCCCTTCGTTCAGCCGGTACAAATGGACTGACCTGCACTGCCGTGTTTGTACCAACCAAGTAGTACCGCTCCAGAACAGGTCGGTACTAATATTCTTGAGCCTTCATGCCGAGCTGATCTGGAGCGGTATTGAGAAGAGCTTCTGGTCGGTACAAGTCTATGTTGCAATACCGATCCAATGGACCGATCCAATGCTGGTCGATATTGGTTGACATCTTCGCGGCTAGTCGGACATGGCTTCAGTAAAAAGGGCAAATCTCCCAAACCGCACGTCCGAATGACCTGATTCAAACTCCACTTGACAGCGTACTCACTCCTCTACGACTTTCATGAAGACCGTTGAGGCTGAATCTGAATGCAAGGTCGTCGTCCAGCTGCATCGTTCCGGCGTGTCGGATGAACTTTACATCCTACTTTGTTCCATGACTCCAAATATCTCCAAATGCCTCCAAAACACCTACAAACACTCCAAATGCATGAAAAAACTCTCTAGGACCTAATGAAACATCCTAAACTCTAATAAAGACCAAAATGCTAGACGAAACCATGATTATGCATGTAAATGACACAAAACTCTAAGTGAAATGTATGCTAAAACATGCAATATATGAGAATATCAGACCTGCAAGAAGAAGAAGACGGAACATGAAGTTTCGATGTCGCAGCTCACTCTTGACGGATCGTCGTCCTCGAACGAGTTACCCCGGGAAGTGATCAACCAAATTGTTCTCGCGGTAAGTTTTTATTTGTTTTCATTATTTTTTCTTTGTAATTTCATAAATAACTTTTTAAATATTTCGTAGGAAACTCAACAAGTCAAAGGTCGATTCGTTGGGTTAGGCGGACTTCCGACCCAGGAATCTTCTTCCTCGGTGCCTCGGTATGCTTCAGAGTACAAAGAAGAAATCGAGAGGCTCAACCAAACAGTGAAAGACCGTGACGCGAAGGTCGAGGAGTTGGAGTCCGCACACAACTCAACCCGTCAGGAGCTCACCACTTTGCAGGCGACCATGAAGGCAGCCTTCCTGATACGAATCGCCCCAAGGATGCAACACTCACGGTAAAGGGTAGAACGGGATAAGCTTGAAAACGACGGGATCGTTTCAAGGAGTGGATCGAATGGTCTCACAAGGGTTGCGGAAGGCCCTTGATATTCCTCTTGAATATTTTCGGATATGACTCACCAAAAATATACAAGGTTTTCGTTTGATATGACTCACAAACGAGAGGGTTTTGATCTAGAGAGAAAAGAGATTTTTGATTCATAAACTAGATGATTTTGCAAATGAGGGTTACAATGGTTTATAAAGGAAAACAAGAGGGGCTGCATGCACAGCAATTAAACCACCTCGAAAATGACAAAGGCCTTGCATGTAAAGGACATGCAAAGACATGCAAAAATACATAATTAAAATAAATAAAAATAAAGTTCAAATTCGAAATTAAGGAGGGAAAAATGTGGAGGGAACTCCTTGGCTTCGGTTTTTGAATTTGAATTCTCGCCAAGTAATTCCGCGGAATTCTCTCGGGATCGGACCGTTAGACGGTGTGAGCCGGTTGCCTCGTTAAAACCTTTGTACGGAAAACCCATTGGGACAAAACCGTATAAGGAAAAAGAGTACAACACAACTTACACAACGGCCGAGCCTCAAGAATAATTCGAAGATAGCGAGGTGAAGATCGGGTGCATAAGTTGATCCTCCTTGATCCGGGTGTCTTCAAGTAAGCTCCGAGCTGCTCCGGCTAGCTTCCGTGGGTTGGACCGAGTGATAGGTCCTTCCGGGATGATCATCGTGTCTTCTGGAACCTCTCCTATAGCTGCTGCGCCCATGATCATATCATCCCCCCTCTCTTCAAAAGGATTTGACCTCAAATCCGAAAAATCTGAGCTTGGAATGGATTGATTCCACTTCGAGGGGTGCTCTGGTTGAGCTAAGAACGTATTCCAAGCAGTCGTTGGGCTGGAACAGTTGACCATAGACTTCGTCCCCTTTGTTCTTTCTAGGATCATATCATCCCCCTCCACTTGAAAGAGTTTCGACCTCGAAACTAAACACACGTTGGTTGGGAAATTTTGAAGTGACTCTGGCTTTTGCTCCTTGATCAGCATGGAAAATATGACTCCATGATTTTTCTCAATCGCTTTGGTGCACGGCTCCTTCGATTCTGCCTTGGTGATGTTTTCCTCGGTTTTGGTTGAAACATCCTCCACAACCTTAGTTTGGTCACTTGGTGAACTCCTCGCCATGATTTGATCTTCTTTAGCCGGTACCTCAGATTGTTCCTCCGATGATGATGATGAAAAACCAGGAACCTCTTCCTCTCCCTTCAATTCGATCTTTTCTTCTTTCTTTGATCCGATCTCTCCATTACCTTGGTTTTCTTTAGTGGCAATGTGTGGCATGGTTTCATTACTTATTTTAGAAACGGTCTTCTCGAGTAGCGACTGCATATCCTTCAAAAAATTGCCAAATATGTTTTCTAGCTCCTTCTTTGACTCCTTAGAACGTTGCTCTTGGAGATAGCTGGTCGTTTTGTGCTCGGGACGAAAGGATCGATCGATCGTTGGGAGGGTCGGTCGATCGTTTTTGCTTCTGTTTTGGTCGAGAGCTTTCGTTCGATCGGTTGGGTAGGGAGATCGGTCGATCGTTTCTTGTTCCCTCTTTTTGAACGATCCAGACTTGTCACCGTGATGTCTCTTGTCTTCCTCCGTTCTTCTAGATCTTCTTTGGCTTGGTTGTGATGCAATATCATCATGACGTTGTGAGTAATTTGATCTTTCGTCTCTTGGGTGACTTGAACGGTTTGGATGATAGTTGCGGGGAACAAAACGTTCTCTCATAACAGCCTTCATCAAAGTCCATGACTCAATGGGATACTCTCCGTTCTTTATTCTCCTTGACTCCAAGCGATCCCACCAAGAACTAGCATAGCCACGAAATGCAAAGGTTGCAAATTCTACCTTCTTACGACTTGAATATGTTTCGTAAGCATATATGCGGTCAACCCTTTTCTCCCAATCTAGATATGCATCTGGATCGTCCTTTCCATAGAACCTTGGAACATTCAATCCACTCATTTTTTTTTTTTTTTTTTTTTTTTTTTGAAAGAAGATGAAAATACGAGAAGATGAAAAGATGGAGTGATGATTGAAGATGATGGAATGAATTTACCCAGATTGTGGAGTGGTGCTCTGATACCACTTGATACGATTCTTCCCAAGGAACACACTCTACGGGTTGGGTAACGCGGGATAGGCTTTGCAAGCGACGAATCGCTTCAAAGGATGTGGAGCGAATGGTCTCACAAGGGTTGCGGAAGGCCCTTGATATTCCTTCTTTGATGTTCTCGGATATGACTCACCTTGAACAACAAAGGATTTTCGTTTGATATTACTCACAAACGAAGATTTGATCTAGAGAGAAAAGAGATTTTTATTCAAAGACTAGATGATTTGCAAATGAGGGTTACAATGGTTTATAAAGGAAAACAAGAGGGGCTGCATGCACAGCAATTAAACCACCTCGAAAATGACAAAGGCCTTGCATGTAAAGGACATGCAAAGACATGCAAAAATACATAATTAAAATAAATAAAAATAAAGTTCAAATTCGAAATTAAGGAGGGAAAAATGTGGGGGGAACTCCTTGGCTTCGGTTTTTGAATTTGAATTCTCGCCAAGTAATTCCGCGGAATTCTCTCGGGATCGGACCGTTAGACGGTGTGAGCCGGTTGCCTCGTTAAAACCTTTGTACGGAAAACCCATTGGGACAAAACCGTATAAGGAAAAAGAGTACAACACAACTTACACAACGGCCGAGCCTCAAGAAGAATTCGAAGATAGCGAGGTGAAGACCGGGTGCATAAGTTGATCCTCCTTGATCCGGGTGTCTTCAAGTAAGCTCCGTGCTGCTCCGGCTAGCTTCCGTGGGTTGGACCGAGTGATAGGTCCTTCCGGGATGATCATCGTGTCTTCTGGAACCTCTCCTATAGCTGCTGCGCCCATGATCATATCACTTCCCCCATATTTTTCGGGATCCGGAATAAATTTTATGTTTTTTTTAGAACATTTTTATTTTTGTAAGAATTTTTATGTTTAATGAGTTTTTTAATTAAAATTTTTTTATTTTTAATTAAAATTTTTTAATGTCGAAATTTTGTATTATTTAATTAATTTATTAATTATTATAAAAATATAAAAAATACAAATACTATATTCCCGTCGGAATATACTCCGTCGGAAAGTTGTCGGAAATAATTCCGACAGCTATCCCACGGATTGCTAACAAAATATTCCGACAAAGATCCGGCGGAGATAAAGCCCGTCGGAATTCTGTCGGAAATATTTCCGACGACTTTCCGACAACGTTCCGACGTTTAGTTTCGATCAAAACGTCCGTCGGAAATCTGTTGAAAATACGGCCGTCGGTAATGTGTCGAAAATTTCCGACCTGTTTCTGACGGCTGAAATCCGTCGGAATGTTCCGACGAAATCAATTTCCGACGGGCTGGAACCGACGGTCTTTTCCCGTCGGAACATGCCCTTTCCGACGGGAACTGCCGTCGGAAATCGCCTGTTTTCTTGTAGTGAAACTATGATAAATAAACGCTGGGTCTTCAGGGATATCGCTGAGGTTATGATTGATTCAAACAAGTTAACAAAGCTCTTGATCGATTCTAGCTCAAAGTTCCCTAAACTCGAACACGAAATTGTGGTTAACCTATTTTCATAGAGCTAAACACCTATTCTCTAACAACCTAACTACTCAACATTCGTTGGTAGCCACGCAGCACATCACGCAATAAATTCAAGTTCATCAAACGTTCACAAAACCCTATAAGTATGCTTTCGTATCTTTTAGTGTAATTGCTCTCCTAAGCTAGGTCCGGTTAATAAATTCAACAAAATAGTGGTTTTATCAATCATAAGATCAGTAGCTAGTTCATGACACTAACTCCATGCAATAAAAACAAACCTAAAAGAAAGAACTTCTAGAAATTGAGCTATGTTCAATACTTGTAATCCTTACCAATCATGAACTTCTATTTGATTAAAATCCACTTAATTAAACCCAACTAATAAACTACTCAGACATAATCATGCAAAGCAAAAACGAGTTTATGAATTGCATAATAATTAAATCAGAAAAGAGACAAAAGGGTTCACGAGAAATCTCTATCTCCCTAAACAAAGAACAAAGAACAAAAGTAAAAGAGTTTGGTGGCTAAAATTCGTAACTAAAAGAGGCACTAAGTAGGAACTAATGAGACACACGAATAAGGGTGTCTAAAACAATATATATATATAGGTCTTGAGGTGTTCAAAAGGCATCTAGGGTTTTTTCTTGTCCAACACGGTGAAGGATTTGAAGTGGGATTGCAAACGGGCTTGATCCATGACGAACTGAAGCTGACCACATGTAGAGTGTCCTGCCTGCGGTGAAAGTATCCATGGCTGCACTCATGACACATTAGGTTGCGGCAATGAACACTTTTCCTGTTTATGCTTTTGCGCTTGACAGGTTCACGGGGCTTCAGTGAACTTCATGTAACTTGAGATTGAACCGTTGGATCGTCCTAAAATCAATTGGATATAAAACTTAGTTGATCCCTCTATCCTGTGTCAAAATTTGGGCTTGATCGGACGGTAAGATAGGCTTCATAAAAGGTCGAACTTCTGACGGTCTACATCTTTCCAAAAAGTGGTCTTTTGCTCCAATTTGCAATGTTTTTGCCTTGATAATCTGAAAAGAGTCGTGACACTACAAATATGCAAAAATCATAATAAAATTCTTGAAACCGAATGAAACACTTGTTAAAGTGCTCAAAAACTGAACAAAAAATATAAAAACACAATTACATCAACTACTACGGATACAACGATCAAAGGATGGTGGCCTTGGCAGTCGCTCAGCTCATTGATCATGCGTTATCTTGGTGGGATAGAGATGTGGCAGAAAGGAGAAGACATCGATAGGAGCAGATTACTTCTTGGGCAGAAATGAAATTCAACTTAAGAAAAAGGTACGTACCACCTTATTTTCACCAAGACTTACAGAAGAGATTCCGTAAGTTGGTGCATGGTAGCAAATCAGTGGAGGAGTACTCTGAAGAGTTTGAGCAGCTAATGAACAGGTTGGAGTTAGATGATACGGAGGAGACGCTCATGGCGCAGTTCATAGATGGTCTACAACATCGGATCGCTAGAAAGGTAGAAAGACAGCCATATCATGACATGTCTGAGGTTCTCCATCTAGCAACTCAGGCTGAACAATACATCAAGCGTAAAACCACCGCCACTAACAGAGCTAAGACAAACCAGACATGGACTCATCCACCTCCTAAAACATTCGACAAGGGAAAAGCTGTGGAAACATATTCAAAGTTCAAAAAGCCTTTACCTGAGACATCTAAATGGACCCGACCAGAAATAGGTAAGTACCCAAATTTTTCAAGAACAAGAGACATAACTTGTTTTAAGTGCCATGGAAGAGGGCATATGGCAATAGAGTGTCCCAACAAGCGAGTTATGATACTCACACCAAGCGGAGAGTATGAATCCCAAGATGAACAAGAAGATGAGTCGGCAGAGCGAGAGTGATGTGGTCATGTTCTAATTTTACCCTAGGTGTCTGCAAGTGCACATATGTGCGTTGTAATACATACCGGTCGATGCACTTAAGACCAAGTAACTGCACTACGAATTTTCTTGAGATTAGAATTAAACTAAGATGAAAATATGGGTGTTTGTGTGGGAGCTGTGAATAGTGACGAAAATAGCAATTTGTAAACTTAAAAACGAGTAAGTAACGAGATCAAATCAATACGAGAAAGTGTTGGGCATTAGGGAGTTCGCATGGTATCATGGACCAATTAAACGAGATAATAATACAGAGAAATTCGATAGATGTTCTAGAACTTGAACCAAGACTAACCTACTCCCGTAATATTAATCACAAAATATAGCCACTTAGATTACTAAACTCCTGTTTGTTCTATAAGTGTCTAAACTACCTAGTTCGATAAGTTCACAAAACGCCTTATATCAACTCCCGTAGTCTAAAGATATTTGCTCATCTAAATAAGTTGGGGCAATTCAACAACACTCTCGATGAGTAAATTAACCTAATCGCAGTAGCTAGGTTGTCAATCAAGCTACAAGCAGGAAGCAAAAGCTTAGATGAAGAACTCTAAAGATAAACCCTAATCTAGCAACCTAGTAATCGATCAATGAATCCCCTTTGAAAACCCTTAAACCCAACAAAGAAACTACTCAAACATGATCATAGATGATAAACGTAGAGATGAAGAGTAATTCATATTAGTAAAGCAAATTAAGTGAGAAATAAGAGGGTTCTGAAATCTTCTCAATATCGAGATACAAAGTCGAGATCTTCTCCCATAGAACGAAAACGGCTAAAAAACTATGAAAATTTGAATTCAATGTAAAGTATGATGAGATATGAAGTGGTTTCGACCTAAGAGGCTTAGACGACGTATTTATATGGTCTTATGGTGTTTGGAGACGTCTAGAGTTCATCTTCGGGCAAAGCAAGTGACGGATTTGAAGTGAGCTTGAAGTTGGGCCTGATCTAGTACGAAGTGAGGCTGGCCGTGAGCAAATGTTTATGGTCATGGTGAAAGTGTCTTTCGCCGTGAGCACGAGCCTTCTGGTCTTGGCCAGGAGTGCTTTCACCATGCTTCTGTTTCTGCTTGACAGCTTGACATGACTTTATTGCTCTTCATGGTTCTTGAGATTGAACCGTTGGATCGTCCTCAAATCACTTGGAGGTAAAAAGTGGTTGTTCCTTCTGTCCTGTGTCAAAAATCTAGCTTGATCGGACTTTGAGAAGGTCTCATTTGATGTCGAACTTCTGACGATTTGAATATGTCCAAAAACAGGACTTTTGCTCCACTTTGTGCTTCTTTTGCCCAAATTACCTGAAAAGACTTTTGAAACTCCAAAACATTGAAATCACTTGAAAATCATTAGAAACTGAGTTAAAACACATGCAAAAGATCTTGAAATGATGTCTAAAAAGGTGTAAACGGGTTATATCAACTCCCCCTGACTTTGATCTTTTCTTGTCCTCAAACAAAACATAAATCAAAGCTCGGAAAGAAGTTTGAAAATCACGGGAACTCACAAAACTCAGAGACCGTCCTTCTAAACCATAACCATTCGAACCACATCTATCTAAAAATTCTCACCAAAGTACAAGCGTCGCTAGTCCACGATATCCTTCATGCAAAATCCAAACTATCTATTCCCAAATTTAAGTCAACTAGCTCTCTACATTCATTAAAGTTTGCATGAACTTCCCATCAAAAGGACTAAACACGACTAACGAGGCTAGGTATTAAAGGCTTTTAGAGGTGAGGTTCAAATTGTTTCAGGCTACCATTTTTGACAGATGATACTAGATATTATGCAAAACAACAAGTGAAGAAGAACATAGTGATCACTGTAGTTTCCAGTCACTTCTTCTTTCGCACATATGTTGCTGCAAATTCCTCCTTTCGGTAACATAAATTTTCTGCCATTCCCCCAAACATAGGTTTTTCCGCGGGATTTAAAACAAATGGCGTCTAAACTTCTCACGAACGAACCAAGGCTAACTGGGAAAGTGGCGATGGAACCGTAATGGTGATGTGTATGGCTAAATGTGATGAGATGATGGGACATGCTACTGCTCACGTTGCCTATCTGACTCAGTGTCAGAGAATGATCCATCGTGTTGGCCACTCTCCTGAAGATTGCGCTCAAGTCGAAGGTCCGTCTCGGGCTGGAGGCGTGTGTGAAGGAGGTGCTGGGCGGTAAGCTCGCCTAGCAGCTGCTTCCTGTCTAGCCTTGACGGCTAAGCATCCGCTGATGGTGAGAGGTAGGCGCGAGATAGTGGTGGTGCTTGGCGAGAAATTGCTCGGGGTCGCCTAGCTCGAGTAATGATGTTGATGAGAGTCTCATTCTCAACGTATGGCTCTCCTCGGACAGAACCAACTTCAGCTCGAGTAATCTTCTTTGAACATGTATGATGTGCTCGAGATGGTGAGAGGTAGGCGCGAGATAGTGGTGGTGCTTGGCGAGAAATTGCTCGGGGTCGCCTAGCTCGAGTAATGATGTTGATGAGAGTCTGGTTCTCAACGTATGGCTCTCCTCGGACAGAACCAACTTCAGCTCGAGTACTCTTTTTTGAACAAGTAAGATGTGCTCTCGTATACTCCATAATACCTACAAAACAAAATAAAGATTCAGCCAAAAATGTGAGTTTGGTGCAATCGTGAAGTCTCAATGCACAATGATACATAAGGAGAGTATATGGAGACACAATTCAATCAAAAACGAGCAATGTCGAGCACGAAAATAGCAATCTAGATGCTCATGTTCAATTTTCAGATTTTTGAATGCACATCACAAGAAATTTTCCAAAAGTCATTTTTAATGACTAATCTTGTGCAAAATCAATAGATTGCCGAATACCAATCACTAATGAAGCTAGACTTAGCTAAATTTAGCAACAAAACTCTCAAAATTCATGTTCAAAGGAGATTACAAATTTCAAAATTCCAAAATCTCAAATCCATGAGTAATAGGCTCAAAAATCGAAATCTAAGCAACCTAGAAGTTCAATATGAAGTTTCTAAGCTATCTCTAACCATTCTAGACCTTGATCTAGTCAAACAAGAGAAACCCTAAATTTTAGCTCTCTTGAAAATTAGAGATTGAAGAACATACCTTGAGTGAGAGGATGAGATGAGTAGAGAATTGAAATCTCCTTCGAAAAAGAGTGATAATGAACCGAAGATTCGTTTTGAAATTCAAGTTTTTGAAAATTTGATTTAGCTCAAAAATCTCCAAAACTTTTGAAGAGAAGAAGAAAAAGGAGCTTTGATCTTAAAAATCCTCTTTGACTTGAAAAAATTGTTTGTATGACCAAAAAGAGAGTTTTTAATTTCAAATTTTTGAAAAGAAAACTTACCTTGTGTGCGGGCCACGGAAAACAAAACTTGGTTAGTGTTTCACTAACGGTTCGTGTTTGGGTCGGGAAAACGTACCAAACTAGGGGAAATTTGGTAGGGATTGACCGGTTAAGTTTTGGCCGAAAGGAGGGGTCGGCCATGGTCTGAGGTGTCGGGGTCATATATGGTGAAAGGCTGTTTGGCCGTGAGCCTGTATTTTTGCTTACGGTGGGAGGGACTTCGACCATGGGGTAGAGAAATCTATCATGGCCAAAAGGATCTTGGTCGTGGGTGTGTAGCTTTGCCCTTGGCCAAGTCCTTCGACCGTTTCTTCATTATTATTATTTTTTTTGGGTTTTTTGGTTTGTTGATTTTTTTGGATTTTTGATATTTATGAAAGTCTGAAACTTAGAAAAACAAAAGATTAGTAGAAAAAGAAAGTATAACTAAAATTAGAAACACGTACCAAATGGGTTGCCTCCCATCAAGCGCTTTTGCTTAAAGTCGTTAGCTCGACTTGGATGTCTTTTAGGCGTTAGGCGCGTCTGCTAAGGAAATTGGATCTTCCTTATCTTCTTCAACGTCTGCAAGATATGGCTTAAGACGTTGTCCATTGACAGTGAAATTACCTCCTTCACGGTTCCAAAGAACCACATCACCGTAAGGTTTAACCTCTTTAGCTCAGGGACTCAATACCATCTCGTGATAACATACTATGTCATAAATCCATTCTCTGAAGTCGTCCTAGCAAGACCAAAATCAGATATCTTTAAATCACAATTTGTTTTCATGAGAATATTGTTTGGTTTTAACCCCATGGATAACGTCAGTCAAGTGGACGTCACTACAAGAGAACAGCCATTCCCGACGGCCATATCGGTCGGGAAACTGTCGGAAAACGGCTTTCCGGACGGATTTCCGACCAATTTGTCCCGTCGGAACTAGAGCGTCGGGAATTTCAGACCAATTTCCGACCAACATATTTCCCGACCCGATTCCGACGAGTATTAATAGTCGGGGAATTCCCGACGATTTCCCGACGGGACGAAATTCCCGACGGTAATAAGCGTCGGAAATTACCGACGATATTCCGACTTAATTCCGAGGACAAATTTCCGACCAATTCCGGACCGGATAATTTCCGACCAATTCCGGATTGGATAATTTCCGACCAAATCCGGACCGGATATTCCCGACCAATTTCCGACAGGTAATTAAAAAACAGTATTTTTAAAATTCTTTAAATTAATGATTTTTTAAATTAAATTAAATTAATAATTCGAAAATGAAAATTAAAATTAAAATATAATAATTGTTTTGAAATAAAATAAAATTTTTTTGAAATTACAAAAACATTAAAATTAAATTCCCGATCCTGTTCCCGTTTCCCTTCTTCCCCTTCCCGTGTCTTGGAAATCCGAGAACTTCGCTTTCATCCATTCCGCAGGCTAGCGATTTCCGACCTTGCCTCGGTAAGCTGTGTTTCGGTGTCCACCTTCGCCACCTCCAAAGCTGCTACTTTTGACTTCAGCTCTTCATTCTGGTGGACGAGATCTTCAGAGAAATAAGGAGAACCCGAAGCCCCGGCTTCCATAACCGAGACCTTACCCAAACCCCCGCGACGCCGCCCTTTTTTATCAAAGGGAAATTCCTATAGAAATTAAAAATAAATTAGAACATTATAATTTTATAATGTAAAACTACATGAAAACAAAAAAAAAACTTATGTTGATAACGAGATGGTTGACCTCTTCCCGCGACATCTCGAAGGAAGAGGAGGAGTCGGCTTGTGATTGCTGGGTCAGCTCATCCTTTTTCTTCGTCACGTTCTCGTAGATCTCCCTCATGAGGGGATCCTGAATAACCCCGGTTGTCTTGTTCGTGTAGCACGTCTTCATCAATTCCAAGTGATTCGGACGCACACCCCCGGCCTCATTTGTCTAAAAAACCTAATAAATTTAAATTTTAATAAATAATTTAACAAATAAATATAGAAAACAATGTAAACAATAAAAGATTACCATTTGTATTTCTCGGGTCCGGAAGCTGGTCGAACCGTAGTTGTGGACGTACTGTCCCTTACCGGAGCGATCACTCTTTCGGTTTCCCGAATTAGTCTTCGAGATTTTCTCTGTCGCGGGTTTTGCCAATATGGTTTGTAGTCTTCTCAAACCAAAGGGTTCAAGCCTTTCGGTTTGTCTTGGCCCTTCCTCCACTTTTGCTTCCACTCGTTCATGTTTCTCTTGAACTGCGTACGCGCCTCCTTCATAAACTCCGTTCAACTGTGGTCGTGTCGGAGTGATGCCATGTAAACTCGAGCTAAGAAAATAGAAATAAAAACTTATCAAAATATTTAAAAAACATATAAATATATAAATTTTTTTTAGTAATTTACAACTTACGGCAAATTGTCTAAACCAAATTTGTTTCTCCTCATACGGGATATCTGAAAACTTCTTGTACGGTTTCTCGAGCATCGAATGCAACATCCTCAAAACAGACTTGCTAATCCCGTTGTTCGATATACCAAACCTACAAAAAAGAAAACTTATAAACAATTTGACGTTAAAAAAAATATAAATTAATTTTACCATGTCGATCTTCCAATTAGACGTGTATCGAACCGGTTGTGCAAGTCCCGCCCCGGTTGTTGGACTAACTCCTCGATGGACATGATTGGAGGAGCTTGACTGTGCGACTCCGGGACATTCGGACTTTGTCTTGGACAGGTCTCCGATGGCGAACCGCTATGTTGATGTGGTTGCATGCCTTGAGACGAACCACCGCGGCGAATGTTATCAAAACCCTCGTACGACCTAGAAAAAAAAACGAAAAAATTGTTAGTTGTTAAAATTATTAAAAATGTAGAAAATACAAAAAATATTTCCAATTAACTGAAATAAAATTATAAAATTATAAAATTTGTTTATTTTTCCAAAAACGTTTTATATAACATTAAAAAATTTCAAAATATTCAAAATGTTTTATATAACTTACAAAATTTTCAAATACTTGTAAAATGCAAAAGATTTACTAATATTCTTTAAAAAATTAAAAACACTTATAACATTTAAAATCACATGTAAAATGAAAAAAATATTTAAAATCACTTGTAACAATATTTAAAATCACTTGTAAAATGCAGAAAAATGTTCTAATATTCTACAAAAAATTAAAAATCA
Organism: Eutrema heterophyllum; assembly: GCA_002933915.1. NCBI lineage: Eukaryota > Viridiplantae > Streptophyta > Magnoliopsida > Brassicales > Brassicaceae > Eutrema > Eutrema heterophyllum. The sequence goes on from PKMM01019816.1 coordinate 41,529, forward strand.
CTTGTGAAAGACTTAAAACTATTTTCGAATTAACACAAAAATATTTTCCTAATTTTTTCAAGAAATTTGTTCTAAAATATTCAAACACAATATCTACAATATTAACCTAACAACAATCTAACCTATATTCTAACCTTTCTATTTAATCAACCTAACCTAAAATCTAACAAATCTAACAAATTAAACAAATCTAAAAAACCTAATAAATTTAACAAAATCAATTAAGATAAAAAAAAACCTTACATGGCTAGAGGTGGGCGACGGCGGCGGCGTGGAGGTAATTCCGGCGAGGTGTCTTCGACGGCGGCGGCGGCGACCTAAAGAAGAAGAGAGAAAAGTTAGCAAGAAGAAAAGGAAGAGAAGAGGAAGAAGAAAAGAGAGAAGAGAAGTTACCTTCTTCTTTGGACGGCGGCGGCGAGGGGAGGTAAGCGACGGACGGCGGCGGCGACAAGAGAGGAGAGAAGAGATCTAAAGAAGAAGAGAAGATGAAAGGAAAGGAAATGAGGAAGAAGAAGAACAGTTTTCGATTTAATGAAATCGATTCCCGACCGACCCATACGGTCGGGATCTGGTGGGAAATTGTTAATGAACCGCCTAAATGAATTTCATCGAATTTCGTTTCGCGCGGTATATTTCCCGATTTTTTTTTAGTACGGTCGGAAATTGGTCGGAAATTTCCGACCAATTTCCGACCACTATAGAAATTGCATGTCAATTGATTGGGCATTAAACACATGTTATCGTCGAATAATTCAATAGTCGTCGGAAATTCGTCGGGAATTTCCGACCAATTTCCGACCATATAGGGTTTAGGGTATGAAATCCGAAATTATAATACCGTATAGGCTTTAAAAAATATCTAAACATCTTATGTCTTAAAACTATCTGGCAAGGTAAACATAAAATAAAGTATATGACGATTTTTACGAATCGATAGGAAAACGGGTTTAACCTGTCTTAACGAAACATAGAACTTATACTTACAGTTTTTGTTTTCTTGTAAGGTTTTGATTAAATGCTCAAAAATATTGTTCGTAAGATAGTTGGACATTGAATTACTTCAAAATATCATATCTAACCCTAGCAAACATAACTACAATCAAATTTTTGCGGTTTGAGGTTTCGAAACCCCAAATGGTCGGAAATTGGTCGGATATTTCCGACCGATTCCCGACGGGTATTAAAAATTGTTCCACAACACGTTTAATGTGTGTACGATGAAACATTTTACAAACGGTCGGAAATTGGTCGGAAATTCCGACCGTTTTCCGACCAATAATTATATGTGTGGTCGGAATTTCCGACCAATTTCCGACTACACATAATATTACTGCTCGGAAAACGGTCGGAAAAACGGAATTAATTTTTTTTTTCCTTATTCTGAATAATTAATATATGTATATGGAAAATTTAAAAAAAATTATTCGGATTATGGATAATTATCTGAAGTAGCTGAATCGGAATTCTAATTAAAAAATTCTTACTTAAAACTAAATGCATATAAAAAATTGTTACAAAATCAATCTGAGTCCGATGAATAATCTGAAGTTGCTGAATCGGAATCGTCATCAAATTCTCCTCTCTCTTCTTCAGAATCCTCAAATACTTCGTAATCCTCGCCCAAACCGGTGAAGTCAACCACAAGGTCAACCTCAAGAGAATGCTCGATTTCACGTAAGTTACCAATTGGAGTTTCCTGTAAAGGGTCATGCTCGGAAACGCCATATATCATTCCTCTTGGTTGTATCGACGTTACTGCAATCCACGGGTCTTGCTTGTTCCTAACCCGGGGGTATCGAATGTAGGAAACCTGGTCCGCTTGTGAAGCAAGAATAAATGGATCGTATTTCCGATGTCGCTTTCCAGAGTGAATAGATGTTACACCGAATTCGTCATGACGTAGACCTTCCACTGGATCATACCAATCGCAATAGAACACAATGCACCTCAAACCAACCATTCCTGGATATTTGACTTCTAATATTTCGCGGAGTACACCGTAGTAGACAAATTCTCCGGATGTAGACGATATACCGTAATTGCATGTTGTCCTTGAGCTCCCTTCACGATAAGCCTTAAAAGCATACCCTCGAGTGCAATACATCGGATAAACACTTGGAACAAAAGTAGGGCCACGCACCATCTCAACTAACCACGTGGGAAATTCTACCCCGGTAGTAGTCATCTGATCAACCTGTACAAAGTGTGGACAATCGTAAACAATATGTNAGAATGTGTATAATTAGAGATTTACTAAGTACATGAGGTTTTGCGGGAGACGGCTGAGTGTAGATGTAATCCAAGTGAGCATCCGACGTCGTTTTCATCAAACATTCCTCCGTTTCACACTTCTTCTCCATCTCCTTCGTACAATTAAAATAAATTTTATTAATCAACCATATGATAAACAGAAAATAACTCTAATTAACGTCTACAAACGGCCTCATATAAATAAATATTCAAACAATTTGGTTTTGCTATATGATAGGTATGATACTTCCTCCATTTCAGTTTGGTTTTGCGATAAAAGTTATATCGAAATGAGTATAACCAAAACACGAAACTAAAGAGAATGAAATGTTCACCGTAGATTTGCTCTGGAGAGTCGAGCCTGGACGAGCCACCGAAGTAATAACCATGAAGCTAAGTAAAAGTGCTGTGACGATTAGGATGTTAGTCTTTGACATAGTTTCTTCTTCTTAATCTTTTCTCTCTCTCTTTCTTTTATGGTTTGTTTGGTTTGTGATATATATTGAGTGATGCAGGATAAGAGTCAAATTTATAACGCAAATTTAGGTAAGAACGTATATGGAATATGATATGTTTCCTTTTTATCTGGCTTCAACTCTTCAGTTTGCTGGATGCATATTAATATTTATTGTTTAACTTTTAAATTATTGCATAAATTAAATGTTTTTCTTTCCTAAAGAGAGGAAGGAATTATATCTCATATTATATTCTGCATAATAATGCATTAATGGTAAAACTTTTCAATTTTCTTAATGCATTGATTTAAGTTAAATTTTCAAACATTTGTATTTTTGTTACTCATAAGTCAATTATTCCACTTCTTTTTCGTTGGTAACGGTTAGTTATAAATGAATCCTTTTGAAACAAATAGATATTATTACAATAACTGATATTGCTATTTGAAAAAAAAAAAACTGTTTTCTCTATAACCACTTTGCCTTCGAACAAAAATATTAAATTAATAAATAAAATAAACTTTGCTTGCTAGAAAAAAAACTTCTTTTTTGTGTGTGTGTGCATGAACCTTCGAAAAGGTAACAATCATGGTTTGTTTAGTCAAAAGGAAAGAAATCGCAAGCGTTCTAGAAGTATTTTCCATTTGAAAAAAATCAACTGATTTGATACCCTACAAGATGATATAGAAAGAAAATCATTAAAAGGCAATCTAAAAATACTCATGAGGGTGAGATTGCCTTTTTGTCAATGTAATAATTATGCAAATGTTAGGATAAGGACGAATCCAATCATTATGGATTAGATATATAGGAAAGTATTTGAGTTCACCAACTCTTCCCTTCTTCAAGATTGAGGATTTGTGAACGTTTCAAATCGTTTTAAAAGTGAAACAAATTTGTATTTGGCTTTGCGTTCACGTGTTATATGTAAAATCTACATGTAAAGTTGAAGAAACAATTGTAAACCTATAATGGCAGTATGGCACTAAATCTAGAGGTGGTCGAGAGAGAAGTGATCAAACCTCCTTGATCACCACAATCTTCTCATTATTGCATTCAATTTACGTTTGTTATGATTTTTGGTGAATTTGGAGCAAAACGTCATTCTTTAGGGTTTCCATTTAGAAGTTGTGTGAATGAGTAAATACAACCTTAACCTTCGTCCGTGGCATACCTCTGCTCATTCGAGTAGGACCCCATTAGTAATACATCTTGATTTTAAGTCAATTAGACCGACTTTGTTCCCATCTTCTACAAGGGCCACGCCATGTCCCCGGAAAACATCTCTGATAGGCTGAAAACTTCTCTTTTGCATACTCTCTCTCTCTCTCTCTCGTTTACAAGGTGTCTCCATCAGTTGCAACGATGAAGGAGTTGTGTTTATGGTGGCTCGAACCAATCTATTCCTCTTTGATTCTCTTGTTTCAATTCCAAGTGTTTTTTTATTTTGTCTGTGTGTGTGTGTGTCTATTCTAAGGTTTTGGAAGAAGCGAGGAAGCACCAGAAAGAAAATTCGTCTAGATCCTCCGCGACGTTCACAAGGCGAGGGCATGTGGAAGTTTCAGCTCTTGGAGCTTTAAAAAGTTAGAAAAGGAGCCACTTTGAAAAGAAGAAAACAAATGAAAGATGAGGTGAAGTAGTTATGGAGTTTTTATCTTACTAATATAATTAGTAATTTACCTAGAACAATGTTTCATCATCAAACCGAATTTCGGATCACAAAAAATGAAATTTACAAATCTCTCCAAAAACTGATGACTGTTGAGTTTCAAGAGGAGGATTACAATGAAACATTTTTGTTTTGGGCGTGATGCAAAATTAGTTGCTTTTAGGGTTTAAGAGACTTATTGAGATGTACGGCTTCTTTGAGCTTACGACCGAGAGCAAAGGCCAATGGTGGAGGCACTGCATTCCCAATCTGCCTTTGCTTGTGTATTATGTTTCCTTCGAACACATATCTATCCGGAAACCCCTGCAAAAATGTCATATACCAACCACTTTCATTTCTCTGTTTTTCCCTATCCATAAATGCTAACTAGGAGCAGGAGAGTTTTTTTTTTATTACCTGAGATCGAGCGCATTCACGGACTGTGAGAATCCTGCCTTGGTCGGGATGGAAGCACATTCCAACCTTACCCATGGGCTGAGGATCAGTGATGGAAGTTGGAAAGTTGCCTTGCCAGTCTAATCTCCCATAGAGTCCCTTCCACTGGTTGTGGCGCTCGGCTGTGTTTGGCAGACACCACGGAATCAAATCTTCCAGGTTCCCATTTGATAACTTCACCTGTAATAATAACAGAGTAAAAGAAGTTGATCTATATAGTTTTTTAAACGAATATATCCTTTTAATTCCCCTAGTCGGATGTATAATAAGACTGACCTTTTCTTTTGGGAGGTCACGCCAATCAGCACCTGGCCTCTTTGGGATATGCTTACATCGAATGAGGTTTAGGTCGTTCATCTCTTTGCAGATATGATCAGTGAGAACAATCATCTCTCCTCTTATCTTCTTTTGGAACCACGAGACTGGATCAGCTTGATACTGCAAGACACAAGATGACAAGAATCCCTCAAAAACAAAATTTTAAATGGGTTCCTACACGTTGTTGTGTATGATGTGTATAAATCCTTTGATGTGTTATCATTACCTCTTTGTTCGTCTTGGATTCTCCGTTTTCTACTGGTGGAAGATCGCCAATCGTGTCTCTCACAGTGATTGGGCGGAAAGGTGCACCATTTTGAGTACTGCGAACAGCAGCATAGTGTAAACCTTTGGATAGCGAGATTTTCAGCTCTAGAACACCAAAGACATGCATCGGCTCAGGCCATTCGGGGAGAACTTCGTCTGGTGCAGCTGCCCATATAAAAAGCTCTTTTGCGAGATTGGGAAACCCCATATGCACCTGCCTCCAAGATTCCAAATCTCACCTGGGAAATATCATGTAATAACACAGATGTTGAATTTCAATTTTCACATACTGTATGATGGCAATGACATGCCAACTTCTACTAAAGAGCAACCAAATGTGGAACACAGAGAGCATGAGACAAAAGTAATAGCACTAGGAATTTACCTGGTAACCCATTTCGAGGAGAGAATTAGCCAGAGTAAGTTGAAATGTAAAATGTAATCTTCTGAATTTACCTGCTCAACTTGTCAAAAAAAAAAAAAACAATCTTCTGTTCTTCATTTGGTAGAAGAAGGATTGATTTAGTCCACAATCGGAGCAAGAATATTACTACCTCTCTCAAATCATAGGGATCAGTTTGAGCTTTGAAAACAGAGTTGTTCATTGTTAAATTACAGAGAAACACAAACATTGGCTAAAAACAGAGTAAAAGAAAAACACACCAAGCTAAAACGGAAACAATAACTGAAATTAAGACACTGATAAACGGGTTGCTTTCTCCCCAAGCTTCTTTCTCTACAGTTATTTGGTTTGGTTACTTCATTCTCTTTTTCAAAGATTCTTCATAAAGGCTATACAAACGAAAATTAGCTTAAAACGTTAATATCATTTATTCATTAACCCAGAAAATTGTATTATAATATACAGTTTTTATTCTATCAAATTCAGAACATCACCTCTCTTAATGAGTTGTGGTGCTTCTGCCTCTGCGTTTGTTTCGGCCAAAAGGATTCGTGAACCACTCTGGTTTGTATAAAACCATTATGTATCCAATCATCATTCCAAACGCAATACCAGGTACAAATCCTATTGCAGCTGCAATCCAACTAAACACCTCTTCATCTTCTTCCTCTGCCTCCGGCGTTTCATACTGTTGCGATGAGGGCATGTGGATATCTTTGCATACTTCGTCAAGAGCATGGCCAAAAAGTCCCGAGTTTTCTTCAAAAGAAGAGCAAGGCTGCGTTCGAAACTGAGTGCCTCCAGGTACTAGACCGACAAGCTGGTTATGGGAGAAGTTCATGTACGCAAGGTACGAGAGATTCCCTAGCTCTTGTGGAATTTTTCCTGAAAGCTTGTTTTGGGAAACGTCCAGTGACTCGAGAGCTGTCAGGTTCCCCATAGATGATGGAATGTGGCCAGTGAAGGCATTGTTTGACAAGTTGAGCTCGTGAAGCTCTTTCAATAGGCCGATGGAGCTTGGAATCTCTCCTTCAAGTCTGTTTCCGGAGAAGTCGAGTGCTGTGTAGATTTTTAGGATACGTACCAGCTCCAACGCTACACCTTTATTCATCAAAACCATTGAATCGTGGTAATAGCCAGAAAAATCTTCCATGTAGTTTACATTTGACGGATCTTCCTCTGTCCCAAGTGATGACATTTTACTCCAGTTCACAAAATAATCAGATGGCAAAATTCCACTGAAGTGATTATGTGAGATGTCCATGATTTTCAACTGAAGGAACGAGGCTTGATGTATCGGTCCATGGAATGCATTGGACCGTAAGACAAGAACTTGCAAGTTTTGTAGAGTACTCAACCAGGACGGAAACGTGTCGTTGATTCTGTTGCTTTCCACATTTAGAACTTCAAGGGCAGAGAAATGGATCAAAGATCTTGGAAGCTTTCCCACGAGTTGGTTATGACCGACGTCAAGCGACCTTAGACTTTCAAATACATTCTCCGGGAGGCCTCCACTAAGACGATTCTGACGAAGGTTTAGAACCGAAAGACTACTCTTGAGATTTCCCATACAAAGAGGGATTGAACCATTGAAGTTGTTGTCATATAAATCGAGAATGTTTAGAGAGCGCAATGCGCATATGAAGGAAGGAATCTTTCCAGTGAAATTGTTTCTGGAGCCAAACAAGTACCGCAAGCGAGAGGATAGTCCAAGTTTCGTTGATCTTTCGAAACTGATGAAAGTGTTGTTGGAAAGATTCACGTAGTTTAGATTTGGTAGCGTCCATAACCAGCCAGGCACTTGACCTTTGATTTTGTTGTTGGAAATGTCTAGAGTCTCCATAGACTTCTGGGTTCTTATGATCTCTGGAAATTCGGTAATACCGCAGCCTGACAAGTATAAAGAAACTATCTGTTGTGAAGGAGGATCTGAAATTAAACTTTTGTTTGTGGCTGAAACATGGTTGCCTGAGAGATCCAATCGTTGGAGTGACTTGGAACGTGATAAGATTGCATTCAAGTCAATCGTAGTGAAGTTGTTATTTGACAAATCAATACCTATCAAAGAAGGAATGGTGAAAAGAGAAGAAGGAAGGGTTCCAACGAAATCGTTGTCACTTGCGACAAACCACTTCAAGTTTGAGAGTAAGCTAATGTTTGGAGGAAGCGTTCCTGTGAGTTGATTGAATTCGAGTCTTAAATCCGACAGCTTTGTCAAATTTAGTAGTGAAACGGGAAAATCACCACTAAGCTTATTGGAACCAACAGCTAACCATGTCAAATTTTTCAAACTGGCAAAAGAATCTGGGATTTCACCAGTGAATTTGTTTCTACTGAGGTCAAGAGTTTCGAGATGAGAGAGCTTTTTAATTGAAGATGGGATTCGACCAATAAACTGATTATAAGAAAGACGAAAAGAGGTGAGATGTGAAAGATCTCCAATCCAAGACGGAATCTGACCCGAAAACTGATTTTGAGAAAGACCAAGAGAGGTGAGATGTGAAAGATTTCCAATCGAAGACGGAATCTCACCCGAAAACTGATTATCAGAAAGGTCGAGATAAGTGAGAAGAGAAAGTTTTCCAATTGAGGACGGGATTTGACCATGTAAATCATTATGTGAAAGGTCTAAAGTGGTGAGAAAACGAAAGTCTTGAAGCCTAAAAAGACTGGTATTGGAATAAAACTTGCCGTAGAGACAGCTGCACATAAGGTCTAGCTCGATCACTTCCCCGGACTTGGCATCACACTTGATACCATCCCAATAACAACAATCAGTGTTATTTTCCCATGACTCCGTCTTCGGATAAAAGTGATTAAGCTCACAATCAGAAGAAGGCTTCCCAATCTCAAACTCATTCTTGAACTCGAGAAGTGCATCCCTTTGTTCCGGACGACACAAGTGTCTAGTAGGAGACGCAAACACATCTTGAAAAATAAAAACAAACAAGAAGAGAAAAGAAAGAGTTATATGAATGATACTCATAGTTTCAAGAGCCTTTCGTTTTTCTTTAAGCTAATTTAACTTTCTTGAAAATCAATAATGAAAAAGAGGCGAGAAATGGAAATTGTGATGGTAAAATATGGTTTCATGCCATCTCTTTATATACATATAGTTAGTGCTCCAAATCCACTTAGCTTGGCTCACCATATAGTCTTTCTACGAAGTGTTATTCACGTCGAACGAAGAGAGTAAAAAGTCTTTGAGTTGAATAGTCAATTTCCAAACATTTTGGTTTAATTTTTATCACAAGAAATTTCAAAAAGTTGTTGGTCCAACCAAATTAAAAGCTATACACAACAAATAATAACGAAAGCCTTAACGAAAAAAGAAATTAACAGTAGCGTAATAGTTCATCTACATTGATTTGTCAGTTTTGTGGGTGATGGATGAAGAAACATGTGGTCGATGTGAAGAGGATTCTGAGGAAGAAGATAAGATTGAAGAGGAAATAGAGAATTGAAATTATTGGGTGGGACATTAAGAAAAAAGACCAGGGTTGATTTTTCAAGTCTATCGTCTTTTGTCCCGAGAAACATAGCTCCTCATTGTTCTGTGGTGAGCTGCTCCTTCCGCCCGTTACATTCCTCTACTCGCTCAAGCAGGGCCCCATAGCATACTTCTGATTATTTGTCATCCAGAAACAACAACTTCTTAATCCATCACAATAACCTGTCAAAAAGAAATGAGAGGAGTGCTGCATAATATATTGACCAAAGAGCAAAAAGTAGCATCATACCATGGAGCAGTTTTAGCAAACACTGACCTATACAGTGAGCATGATTCTTGTTTAACAAAATCATCTAAAAGTGCAAAATTCTTGTTTAACAAAATCAAATGATTAATAAGTATCACAACTTCGATCTCAGCTCAAAAACAAGAGAGAATGAGAAGAGATAAAATGGAAGATTTCTCATTAATTACTAAAGAATGTACGTACAGTATCGATATATATACACATGGATACGCAAAAGGAAACTTAACCAGTGATTTAAACCACCTAAAGCAGTAGTAAACTAGTCTAATACACCCCTTCCCCTCAAGCTTCAAGCTAATTCGAAGAAGAAAGATAGAGGCTTGAAATAGACATTTTTGACAAAAGAGAATGAAACTGGGATGAAGCAAGAATTAATGTTTCTTCCTAACGATTATATCATTCATGTGATTATGCTTTAGTAACTATTGTATATTGGCTTTCCTTATGTGAATAGCTCTTCCTCTATATATATTAGTGTCTGTATCATCTAGAACCGATCTGCTCCACAACATCAGTCACAACATCGCTTCTCTAAGCCATATCTCGGTCGATGTCAAGGCATACAAGAACATAGCGCCAAGTATTGTCCTGACTTTCGTATTGTCAAAGGAGATGCCTCATCCTCACCATGGGCATCTCCTCAGCCACATCCTCCGTCATGGCAGCCACCACAATACCAACAACAGTGGCAGCCCCGCGCAAATGCAGCCATGATGTCTGACTCCTCAACTTGGCTAGTCGACACGGGCGCATCTCACCACATGACGTCTGATTTGGCTAATCTCTCACTTCACAACCCTTACACGAGAGGCGATGATGTTCTTCTAGGTGATGGATATGCCTTGCAGATCTCACACACCGGTTCTTGTTCTTTACCCTCTTACACTAAACCTTTTTTTCTTAACAATATTATTTGCGTTCCATCCCTTGATAAAAACTTAATCCTGTTTTTCAATTGTGTAAAACTAATGATGTTGCGGTTATCTTTATTCCGACATATTTCCAGGTGAGAGGCCTGCAAACGGGGGCTCTTCGTCTAGAAGGCAAACCTAAGAATGGCACTTATGAGTGGCCGAAAAACAACACCTCCAAACCACCGTCTCTTGCTTTTGCTTCTGTCATTAAAACTACTCTTTCGGATTGGCACTCTCGTTTAGGTCATCCGGCTTTAACTATTCTTCAAAAAGTTGTTTCTCAGTATGATTTACCTCTTGCTTCTAAAGTTTTGCTAGCACATCCGTGCCATGCTTGTTCTATCAATAAAATGCACAAGTTGCCCTTTACAAATTCAACTTTAAAATCGTCTCATCCTTTGGATATTGTTTTTTCTGATGTTTGGACATCTCCGATAATTTCCGTAGATGGTTTTAAATATTATGTCATTTTTGTTGACCATTTTACTCGATATACTTGGTTATATCCTTTAAAACAAAAATCTCAAGTTTTCGATGTTCTTACAAAATTCAAATCTTTAGTTGAAAATCGATTTCAACAAAAACTTCGAACCTTATACAGCGATAATGGGGGTAAGAATATTGGTCTTTCGAACTTTCTCTCTACTCATGACATCTCCCATATGACGAGTCCGCCACATACACCTGAGCATAATGGCATTGCTGAGCGCCGACATCGACATATTGTCGAAACGGGTTTAGCTCTAATGTCGCATGCTTCGATGCCCAAGTCGTATTGGACTTTCGCGTTTGCCACGACTGTTTATCTTATTAATAGACTGCCCACTCCAAATTTATAATTTCAAACGCCTTTTCAACTCTTAACGGGAAATGCTCCCAATTTTCATAAACTTCGAATTTTTGGGTGTTTATGTTTTCCATGGATTAGACCTTATGCATCTCACAAGTTATATGCACGATCGACACCTTGTGTCTTTCTCGGATACTCTATCACTCAAAGTGCCTATTTTTGTCTTGATCGAGCTACGTTCGCATCTATACATCTAGGCATGTTGTTTTTCATGAATCGGTTTTCCCGTTTTCAACTCCAACTAAAGAAATTCCTGAGATAGAAGATATTGATTCTAACCCATCTTCTTATCCTTCCATCTCTGTTATAGGACCGTTTTTTCAATCGCAGGTCGCAGCACCGGCTGTCTCACCACCATTACTCGTCTCACCTACTGCTCCTTGATAACACCATATTTTGCATGTTTTTAAAGCTTAGTTTCATAGGTTTTTAGTCCACTTTGTATAGTTTTGAGATATTTTCATGAATTTGAGTCTCATTTGCATTGCATTGCATTTTAGAAGTCCTAGAGAGTTTTGTGTCATTCTTGGCTTGCTGGAGCCTTTTTCAGGTGTTTAGGAGCAACTTGGAGTAGCTTGGATTAAAGGGGACGGTTGGAGCTTAAAGGAAAATGCTGAAGCCACCCGAAGTGCTATAAAGATCGACTCATATTAAGGGTTTTCATTTGGATTTAGCTGCCGCGATCTTCATGAAAGTTGTAGATAATTGAGCTAGCTTTCCAGTGAAAGTGGTTTCAAGTCATTCCGAGCTGTGATTCAAGAGTTATGGTCGATTTTGTGAAGACGCGTCGAGCCGATCGGTTGCAAACCGATCCCGACAACCGATCAAGATTGTGTGGCGACTTTCCACTTGACTTTGGGTCCCTCCACCTTTGTACAAATATCACACTAAGTGGGGGAGTAAGACAAACTCTCCACAGACGAAAATATCATCACTTTAGCTTCTTTTTACTGTTTAAGTCAACTTCTCTCTTCTCTCCTCATGTGTTCATGAATCATTCAAGATCTACACCATTTTAGTGAAGATTTTCTTACTTTTCTTCCATAAATCCTCTTATTTTCACTATGTCTTGCTTTTGTTCGGTTTTGTTTTGTGATTTAGTTATGTGTGAGTAGTTTCATTATGGATTGTGGGAATGGTTGATTTAGAGGGATAGATGATGATCTTTTGATGTTTGGAGCAAGATTATGGAAGTTCTCATGTTTAGAAGTGGTCTTAAAGCTAGGATTGAAATAGCTACTCAATTTATAGATCATGGTCAATTTACACTTGGAAGAGGTTTGATAAATTGTCTAGAGGATTTCTAAACATGTTTTTGATGCTTAGCAATGTGAAAATCGTGACTAAGAATCATTAATTGGCTTAAAAGGACTTATGTTTTATGCTTGTTGATAAATTGGTTGCAATTGGAAAATTAGCTAATTCAAATTATCAATGAAAGGTTTAGCATTATGGGAGTGAGTTAAACTATTTGTATTCCTTGCCATAGAATAAGCTCATTGAGTGATTAGAAACATCATTAGTGAATCATCGAATACTCCTAATCGAATACCGTTCCTTACGATCCATATCTTTATCTTCTTCATCATTAGTGTATTGCTCTCTTCGAATCTGTATTTCTAAACTAGCTTGTAATCATTTTAGTTGTCTTGTATGTTTTTATTCTATGTCTTTTATTTTTAGTTTTATCGTAATTAGTTCTTAGAACAAAAACCAACAAAAATCGTTTAGCTTAGCTTAAGTAGTTTCTTGTACTCTTACTGTGCTGTTCTTTCTCTCTGTAGATTCGATCCCTAAGTACTCAAACGACACACCGTTATGATTGTGGTAGTCTACACATTAGGGTAATTGATGTGTTGAAAAACGACTAATCAATTTGGCGCCGTTGCCGGGGAGATAGCAATAGCCATTAGGATTTGGAATCTATCTAAGTCTAAGTATTTTTCTTTATTTTGTTACTAAGTCACTCTGTTTTTCTTGCTCTGTTTTTGATGGTGTATGCACACAAGAAGTCAAGGACAAGAGAACTTGCAACCGTTTGTGCTAGAAATTCGAAAGCACGAAAGAGACAACGCAAGAGCAACAAGAGAACGTGCTGAGCATGTGAGGCGTTTAGGCATGGACGCCGCAAGAAACAACCTGCTCTTCGAAGAGCCACCACCGCCGCCAACACTTGATGAAGTTCAAGGAGTGGGCTTACAAAACCAAGGACCGAGGCAGCCAATCCATCCTCCTAGACAGCCACAAAGGATTGGTGCCTTCGATGAACCCACTACACAAGGGGTTCTAACTGGGATAAGGCCACCACCATTTGCGAACAACAACTTTGAGATTAAATCAAGTCTCATTAACATGGTGCATAACTCAACGTTCTTAGGAATGGCTTTGGAGAACCCGATCGATTACATCGATCAGTTCGACCATCTTTGTGGAACGGTAAAGATTAATGGAGTCTCGGAAGACGTTGTCAAGTTAACTCTCTTCCCATTCGCTTTGGGAGACAAGGCTGCTCAATGGGAGAAGAGTGTGGTCGCTACCACCATACCGACTTGGGAGGAATGCAAGAAGCAGTTCTTGGCGAAGTTTTTCTTGAGACAAAAGACAGCAAGGCTGAGAAACGACATCACAAGCTTCAAACAAGGAAGCAATGAATCGTTCTATGAAGCGTGGGAGAGATTGAAAGGTTACACGAGGGCGTGTCCCCACCATGGAGTACCTAAAGAAGCACTTCTCGGAATCCTACAACGAGGGGTTCTACAGAAATACCAACTAGCTTTGAACACGGCAAGCAATGAGAGTTTTGCTAGCCAAGACGTCGTTAATGGAGAGATACTAGTTGAGAATCTAGCTCAAAGTGATCAAGGCTATGGAGGTGACTATGATCGAACGGTGAGAGACCCAAGGCGGAGACTATCGGTTCAAGGAGCTTGAGGACAAGTTAGACAAGGTGTTGCTAGCAAATAAAAGAGCTGTGTATTATGTGGGAGAATTCGACAACAACCAAGGAAGTCAAGGTGTGTTGTTAGAAAGTTGCAATGAGATTCAAAAAGAGGTGAACTATATAGGAGGACAAGGAGGCTTTAACCACAACTATCATCTCCAATGGCCTTAAGGACAAGGCTTCAACAAGGATTTCAACCAAGGCCAAACAACAATCAAGCTCAAGGAGGTTCATCGAACCAAGGTGCACAAAAAGATGTGCAAAGTATACTCCAACAAATTTTGGAAGGTCAAGCTAAAGGGCAAATTGAAATCACCAAAAAGATGGTGGATATCAACAACAAAATCGATGAAGTATACAATGAACTTAACGCCAAGTTTGAGCACTTGTCAACTCATGTGAAGGGTTTGGAAAACCAGATTGCTCAAGTAGCTTCTACATCCAAGGGACCCAATGGAGTTTTACCGGGTAAGCACGAGACTAACCCCAAGGCTTACTGCGGTATTATCGAGATGGATGAGGACAAGAAGGAGAATGCAATAGAAGAATTCATCTCTAAACTTTAAGCGGATTCCAATGAAGAACGAGTAGAGAAGAGTGATGTAGTACTTGAGGAAAGCCCTAAGGAAGAGCAAAACGTTTTGAAGAAGATATAACCTCCCAAGATAGAACCTCCTCCCTATGAGCCCAAACTGCCATTTCCCCCTCGAGTCTACACAAAAGCGCAAAAGAGAGTTTATCCATGTTCACGAAGGATATGAGTCAAATTGGGATCGAAATGCCAATCAATGGCGATTTATCTAAAGTTCTTACCAACATGAAGTTCATTCTTGCCAACAAGGAGAAAGTAGAGGAGGTGCTGAAACTTTATGAGCCACCAAGTGCACCCACACTAGAGCCCAAATCAATTCCCAAGCTCGGAAAATTGGGTAAATTTACTATACCTTGCTCTTTTGGAGATTCAGATGCTGAAGAAGCCTTGTGTGATTCCGGAGCCAATGTTAATGTGATCTCTCATGAGATGGTGAAAGCCTTGGGGATCAAGGGCATGAAGCTAGAAGAACTTGACCACCCTTATGTTTGGGGATTCATCTTCAACGTGTACACTAGGCTTCATTGAAGACTACCCTCTAAAGGTTGGAGATAATTTAGTACCAACCGACCTCATGGTTGTGGAAATGGTGCAAAGCCGCAAGGTGCCTCTCGTCTTGGGAAGTCCCTTCCTCCAAAACGCGGGAGCTATTATAGACTTCTTCAATGAGAAGGTGATTCTAAAGAATGTCAATGACAAGGTATCATACCCTATCAAGCATTCCATAACCAATATTTGTGGAACAATCACCCAAGAAGACATGGGAAACAATGTGCAAGCTCCTTTAGATGATCATGGTGGTGATGAAGATGTGCTGGATGGAGATTGCCTAAATCTCCTATTCGAGGAAGCAAATGTGGGAGATCCAAAGATGAAGTCACCAAAGGTGACTAGGAAAAAGCCTAAAGAAAGCAAGGATCTACATCGTGAGAAGAACTCATCTCCAACTCCCACCTTGAAGCCAATGGGGAGATTAAGTACAAGGTTGAGTGCAAGGGTATGTTTAAGCCCTTTGTCATGGTGAAAGCGATTCTCACACCAGAAATGAAAGAGAAAGGACAAGGTGCACTAGAGGAGATGTTGAGGAGAGTTCTCATACTTGAGATGCATGAACCATCAAGGACCCCGATTACCAAAATTCTCAAGATCAAATCACCTAATAGAGAAACATGCCATGGAGATGGACCTTTCTCCCAACCACACTAAAGGGTTTGAAACGTCAAGCTTAATGACGTTAAATAAGCGCACTTGGGGGGCAATCCCAAGACTATCCTTTGTCAATATTGTTATATGTTTGTTTTAAGCTTGATTTCAGCTTTGTTTTAGTGTATTTTAGTGTTATAGGGCATGGGGATTCGCAGGAGAACGTTCGGGATCAAACGAGAAAAATCACAAGTCCAGACATGCTGGATCGGTTACCAGATCGGTTTGCAACCGATCAGAATTTTCCCAGATCGGTTTTTCAAATCGGTTTCGAAAATGCGATCAGTTAGCCCAAAACTCCGATCGGTTCTCAGATCGGTTTGCAACCGATCCTGTGCCCTGTTCATCCAAAAAAAAAAACGTCAAGCTAGAGACGTTAAACGCGCCATTGGGGACTCCCCCAATTCTATCATTTGTATATATGTTTATTTATTTGTTTGAGTGTGATTTGATTTTTTTAGTGTGTTTTGATTTTACAGGGCGCTGATGAGTAGTGGAAAACGAATCGGGGTCAAAACGAAGAAAGCTCACCGATGAAGGCATTCTATCGGGGTCCTGACCGATGACACGACCGATAAACCACCACGTCTCCAACTCCAAGGTACCTCACTTAACACCTTGTACATACTTTTTGATTTGCATTTTTACTCTCTCTTATGATTCATTTCACACCAGGACGGTGTGAATTAAGTCAGGGGGAGAAGTCTTTGTCATTTAACATTGTTTTCTTTGTCTTATTTTATATTTTTGAGTCTTGCATTGTACATATTATATTGTATAGAAAAACCAAAAATATTTGAAAATTTTGAAAAATCTAAAAAGAAGTCATGTAGTTTGCATAGTCTTATCTTCATTTTAAGATTGAGTCTAGAAGCATATAGGATTGCATTGCATATGTATATGGGACAATGATAGAAACCACTTAGTCTAGAACTCAATGTGATACCCTTAGTAATATTATCATGTTGCTTGAACAACCTTTTTGAAACTTGTATACTCTTGCTTTGATCTCTCTACTCTTAACTCTTTGTCTTGTAATTACTTGTTTAATTTGAAATCAACCCATTTGATATTGGATTTAAATGAATTTAATCGTCTCGCTTATGGGCTTGTGATACATAACCATGGTTCAAAGAAAACACTTGGGTTATCTTATTCACTTTTACCACTCTCTAATAACCCAAGTGGTCATTCTCATCTTTAGAATGGTTCCCTACCTTTCACCTTGACCGTTTTCTTTCCACCCCTCGTTGTTTGATTGAGTGAGGCCTTTTTCTTGGAAGAGGTTTGATAAATTGTCTAGAGGATTTCTAAACATGTTTTTGATGCTTAGCAAGGTGGAATTGTGACTAAGAATCATTAATTGGCTTAAAAAGACTTATGTTTTATGCTTGTTGATAAATTAGTTGCAATTGGAAAAATTAGCTTATTTAAATTACCAATGAAAGGTTTAGCATAATGGGAGTGAGTTAAACTATTTGTGTTTTCCTTGCCATAGAATAAGCTCATTGAATGATTAGAAACATCATTAGTGAATAATCGAATACTCCTAATCGAATACCGTTCCCTATGATCCATATCTTTATCTTCTTGTTTAAATCCAATTTTAGTGTATTGCTCTCTTCGAATTTGTATTTCTAAACTAGCTTGTAATCATTTTAGTTGTCATGTATGTTTTTATTCTTTGTCTTTTATTTTTAGTTTTATCGTAATTAGTTCTTAGAACAAAAACCAACAAAAATCGTTTAGCTTAGCTTAAGTAGTTTCTTGTATTCTTACTGTGCTGTTCTTTCTCTCTGTGGATTCGATCCCTAAGTACTCAAATGACACACCGTTATGATTGCGATAGTCTACACATTGGGGTAATTGATGTGTTGAAAAACGACTAATCACTCCTCCACCTGAGCAGCCGGCGACTACATTGACGGTTGATGCTGCACCAACACCACCATCATCGATACCCGAGGCTGCTTCTTCACTGATAGTTCAAGAGGCCCATGCTCCACCACCACCAGTACCGACGCGAGCAAGCACTCGTCCACGCAAACCTGTCCAAAAATTAAACCTCCATACCTCGGTTGCTGAGCCTCCAACAACTATTCCCAAAACTGTTGTGAAGGCTCTCAAATCACCTTATTGGCGTAAAGCCATGAGTGAAGAAATAATTTCTCAACTTAAAAATCATACTTGGGATCTCACTAATGTGTCTAATGCTTCAAATGTTGTACGTTGCCGGTGGATCTTTACGATCAAGCGCAGACAAGACGGGTCAATTGAACTCTACAAAGCACGTTTGGTAGCAAAAGGCTATACTCAACGACTGGGCATTGACTATCAAGACACGTTCAGTCCGGTTGTCAAGGCGGCTACCATTCGCATTGTACTTAGCACCGCCACTTCCCGACAATGGCCACTGCGACAATTAGATGTTACGACTGCGTTCCTAGAAGGTCATCTAGAAGATGAAGTCTTCATGGTTCAACCTCCCAGATTTGTTGATGCCGACAATCCAACGCAATGTGTAAGCTTTGTAAGGCCATTTACGGCCTCAAACAGGCCCCTAGGGCATGGTACAATGAGCTTCGTACTTTTTTGCTAAAATCAGGCTTCACCAACTCTCTCGCTGATGCTTCTCTATTCATCTATAACACCAACGACATCCTTCTCTACATGCTGGTCTATGTTGATGATATCATCATCACCGGCAACAACCCACCTCACATAAAACGGTTTATCGACTCCCTCTCTCAACGTTTCTCAATTAAAGATTTGGGACATCTCTCATATTTCCTAGGCATAGAAGTAATGCGTACATCTAATGGATTGCATCTCACTCAAAATCGCTACATTGCAGATTTACTCGAACGGACCAGGATGATAAATGCAAAGCCCGTCTCAACACCAATGTGCCCAAACACAACGCTCTCTTTATTCTCCGGGACAACGATCGACAATGCCACTAAATATCACGCATTTGTGGGGAGTTTGCAATACTTATCATTCACGCGGCCTGACATCTCATTCTCCGTCAACAAGTTGTCCCAATTTATGCATCACCCGACGACGGAGCACTGGACAGCGGCTAAACGAATACTCCGATACCTATCCAGCACCATGACTCATGGGATCTATTTTCCGTCCACAAACACACCGACGCTTCATGCATTTACCGACGCAGACTGGCATGAAATCAAGACGAGTACACTTCAACGGGTTCATACATCGTATACCTTGGACGACATCCAATAGCTTGGTCTTCGAAAAAGCAAACCGGCGTTGCTAGATCATCTACCGAGGCTGAATACCGGTCCGTTGCTTCCACTGCTGCTGAAATTTGTTGGTTACGTTCTTTAATGACTGAACTTGGTCTCGACATACCACGAACACCGGTGATCTACTGTGATAACATTGACGCTACGTACTTAGCCGCAAACCCAGTTTTCCACTCGAGAATGAAGCACATTGCCCTTGACTATCACTTCGTTCGAAATCAAGTTCAAGACGGGCAGGTTCGAGTTTCTCATGTCTCTTCTCATGATCAATTGGCGGATGCGCTTACAAAGCCACTATCAAGATCCCGCTATGAAATTGTACGCGTCAAGATTGGACTCTCCTCCGGTGGTCCATCCATCTTGAGGGGGTGTATTAACGTATCTCCCTAATGGCTATATCATTCATGTGATTATGCCTTAGTAACTATTGTATATTGGCTTTCCTTATGTGAATAGCTCTTCCTCTGTATATATTAGTGTATGTATCATTCAATAAAATGAATTAATTCCTTTTATCATAATAGCAAGCGGCTTTGTCAAGATGTCAGCATGCTGATCCTGGGTGCTTACATGAAGCGTTTTTAGGAAGCCATTCTTCAACTGATCCCGAACCTTGTGACAATCAACCTCCACATGCTTTGTACGCTCGTGGAAGACATGATTCGAAGCTATGTGCATGGCAGATTTATTGTCACAGAACAACTTAGCAGGTGCAGTAGTCTTCACATGAAGATCTTTTAGCAATTGATCAATCCAGAAGAGATCACAAGTTGCATCAGCCATGGCTCTATACTCAGCCTCGCAACTGCTACGACTCACAACACGCTGCTTTATTGAATTCCAAGAAATCAAAGAGGTTCCTAAGTAAACGCAATAACCTAAGACAGAACGTCTGGAATCCAAGCAAGAAGCCCAGTCTACATCGGCAAAGGCATTGAGGCAGAGATCCGTAGTAGCAGAGTAGAAAAGGCCTTGACCTGGATTCAACTTCAAGTAACGTACAACCCTATGTCCTGCAGCTAGATGAACATCAGTAGGTTTGGAGAGGAATTGGCTGAGCTTGTTCACATCAAATGTGATGTCTGGCCTAGTGATGGTCAAGTACAGTAGCTTCCCAATAAGCTCTCTGTCAGAAGTAGGGTTGTTTAGTGATGTGTATGTTTTCATGCTTAGATTAACAGTAGGATCCATAGGCACAAAACATGGTTTCGCAGCTAAGAAACCTGTTTCATCCAACAAGTCCAAAGCATACGTCCTTTGACATATCGATATTCCTTTCGATGATCTAGCAATCTCCAAGCCAAGGAAATATTTCAAACGACCCATGTCTTTAATCTTGAAAGCTTTGTGTAGAACCTGCTTGACACACTCCACAACACTATCATTATTACTAGTAATAACAATATCATCCACGTAAACCAGAAGAGCCACAAAGGAGTTATCTTCTACTTCACAACCAATGTGTTTTCCACAGCAGATTGTATAAAGCCAGCATCAAGTAAAACAGAGGAGAATCGATGATACCACTGTCTTGAAGCATGTTTGAGTCCATAAAGGGATTTGTGAAGCCGACAAACATGATTCTCTAGAAGAACAGTGTCTGGTGCTGGTGTGTATCCCAAAGGTAAAGCCATGTAGATCTCTTCATCTAATGTGCCATGTAAAAAGGCATTAGAAACGTCCATTTGGGTAAGACTCCAGCCAAGTCTAGCTGCAACACCCAGTAAAAGTTTGACAGTTGCAAGCTTAGCCACCGGTGAAAACGTATCGATATAGTCAACTCCTTCTTGTTGAGTAAAACCTTTTACAACAAGTCTGGCCTTGTGCTTGTCAATAGAACCATCAGAGTTATATTTCAACTTGTAAACCCACTTACAACCAACCACATTCTTCCCTGGTGGCAATGGAACTACAGAAAAAGTCTGATTATGTTCAAGAGAACCAAGTTCATCGTTCATACCTTGTGTCCATTCAGGAGACTTCATGGCCTGTGCAAAACTTCTTGGTTATGTGTCTGTACTTATGGAGACACTACAAGAAAACATGTGAATTTTTGACGAAAATTTCCGACGACATTTTTAGTCGGCAAAAATTCCGACGAGATTCCAACAAAATTCGGACGAAAAGACAAATTTCTTGGAATTTCCTCGGCAATTTCCGACGAAAATTGGTTCCTCGTAAATTGGTAGGAAATCTCGTCAGAATATTCTCGGAAATTTTCGACAAAACGTTTTCTCATGAAGTTGTCGAAATTACCTCGGAATCTAGCCGGACCATTCCGACCAAACATGTTAGTCAGAAATTTATCGAATACTTTGTCGGAAAATGATCAAAATTTTTATTTATTTATTTATATTTTAATATTGTCGGAAATTTGTCGAACATATCCGACGACTTTCGACGATATTAAATAATTAAATAAATAAAATTGATAGTTAACATTTGTTTCTTATTTAATCAATGTCATCGGAAATTTGTCAGAAATTTCCAAGGAATTTCC
>PKMM01019816.1:63675-98982 GCA_002933915.1 Eutrema heterophyllum
TTTTTTTTTATTTCTTACAAATTTCCGACAAATGTTTAGTCGGAAATATTTCCTATATAAAGAACTTCTATTTTCTACTCATCAAACAAAATTACAACACAATATCTCTCAATCTCTCCAAATCCACTTCCAATCTCTCCCAACCATTTCTCTTTTAATTTTAAATTTAGTTAAAAAATTTATTTAAAATCTCTTAATATCTCTTATAAATTCTAATCTCTTTGAACTTTTATAATTTTTGTAGTTTTAGTTTCAGTTTATATATATAATGGTTTGTTTTAGTTTTCATTTAAAATCTCTTAATCTCTCTTATAAATTCAATTTTTAAAAATTGAATTGAAAATGTGGTTTGTTTTTATTGAACTGAAAAATTTGTAGTTGTTAACAATATATTAGTTTTCTTTGTTATTTGGGTTTTTATAATTTGTATTTGCTATTTTAATATTTAATTTTTCCCTTTTCAAATTTTTTGTTTTTTTTAAAAATGTTTTAAAAATTCCGACGAATTTCTGAGAAAATAAAATTTTATTATTATTTTGTCGGAAATTCATCGGAAAATTTCTGGCAATTTTCCGATCAAGTTTGTTGAAAATTTCTTGGAAAATTTCTAAGGAATTTCCCACAACATATTATTAAAATATTATTATCTCGGAAAGTCGTCGGAAAATTTTCTAGAAATTTCCGACAAATGTTCCCGACAACTTTCCGATAACCTCGTTTCCGACGACTTTCCGACTAAACTTGGTTTCCGAGGCTTGTATTCCGACCAATACGTTATTCGTCGGAAAGTCGTCGGAAATATGTGTTTCCGACGACTTTCCGACGAATGTGGTGGTCGGAAATCCACGTGTTTTCTTGTAGTGAGAGGATAAAAGATTTGTAGGGAGGAGAAAGGTGATCATATGGAAGGACAGATGATAGTGGGTAAGGAGTAGAAGATGATGGTGGAGTAATATGATCAGTAAGATAACAATGAAACTCAGATAGGTAAGGGGGTACCTTGGATGTCCGTTTATGTACGTCTTCCATTGTTCAGAGAAGTGGAGACAGTCAAGGCAAGATTTGTATTTGGTGTGACAGATGTGGCGTTAGAGTGTGAGTGAGATGATGCTGGATGAGCAGATGATGTGGATGCAGGTGATGAAGTAGAACGATTATGAGATGATGATGATTCAAATGATGTATGAGATGAAAAACCAGGAGATGGTGATGATGCATGAGTATAAGCAGGATGCCGAAGCAAATCAATGTCAGATGAATTATCAGAAACATGGAAAGGCAAAATATAGATGTTGGAAACAAATCAGGCACTTGTGATAATAGTGATGAGCCTTTAAATGGAAAAATGTTTTCATGAAACACAACATTACGAGAAACAGAGATCACATTGGTTTCAAGATCAAGAACCTTATAGCCTTTAAAACCATATGGATATCCGAGAAACACGGAGGCTTTAGCTCTTGGAGAAAACTTATTTCAAAACTTTGGATAAGTAGAAACATAGCAAAGGCAACCAAAGACACGCAAATAATCATAATCAGGTTCCTTTTTAACTAGTTTCTGAAATGGAGTTTGATGATCTAGTAATGGTGAGGGAGTTCTATTAATCAAATATACTGCAGTTTGCACACAATCACCCTAAAAAAGAAGTTGGCACAAAATATACTGCAGTTTGCACACAATCACCCTAAAAAAGAAACTGGCACATGAGATTGAAAGTATAAAGCTCTAGCCACATCCAGTAAATGTTGATGTTTTCGTTCAACAACAGAATTTTGTTTAGAGATATCCAAACAGGAAAAATAGTGAATCATGCCCTTTTCCCTAATAATATCTAGAAATGCAAGTTCATGTGCATTATCAGATCTAATGGTTTTCACATTGGTGGAATATTGAGTTTCAATGAGTTTAAGAAATGATGGGAAAACAGTGGCAGCTAAGCTTTTATTTCTCAAAAGATAAATCCAGGTTACACGAGTTGCATCATCTACAAGAGTAAAGAAATATCTAAACTCTTCTACAGTTTCATGAGCAAAAGGACGAAAGAAAGGCTAATTCGTGCCTCAACCAAGGCCACTGGTACCGATTAGTACCCGAACTATTGACATGTGCTCAAACATACCCGAACTATTGAAAATTTGAATATCCATACCCGAACTCTCTTTTTTTTTTGACAAAACATGCATTGACTCGTTTCCCGTTAGTCAACCCCGTCAAATTGTTAACAGAGCTGAGTCAGCTACCACGGTGAATCCACGTTGGAACGATTTTCGATACGAAATCGTTTTGAAAAAAAAAAAATTGTCCACCGAAGGATTCAATGCTGGGGTGATTGAGTCGAGAGTGAAAGAAATACCAATAAGCCAGAGTGATTTATTAGTATCTATCACACAAAAAAGTCTTATGTGGAGAAGCAAAGATTAAAAAGAAACTGGAGATCCCATTTCGGTGGAGAAATCGTTGACGGTGAAAGAACCATCGCCGTATGAGACTTGGTAGAGGCAAGTCCGACGACGAGTGTTGCATCCGGCGGAATCTAATCGCCGGCAGAGAGGCGAAGAACAGGAGATCGTGGAGTAGGTCCGGGATTTTCTCGGGTCGAAAATCGGATTGGATTGAGAATAACATTGCCGACAAGGAGCGCACTGGAGCTAGACGATGTCGCTGCCGGTGTCGAGAACCATGTAAATGTATCTCGCCGGAGTTCCGACACCGAGATGCGTGAAGTATTCTCCACTTCCCTGAGAGAGACCAAAGACCACGGAGGTGCTGAATCCGCCGGTTCTCGGCGCGTGAGTCGTATTTCCTCTAGGGATCCGGGCGACGAGTGTGGCGATTGAATTCACGTTGAAGAGCTCTTGTGGTGTTTTGTTGGTGGAGAGAGCATCGATTTGGTCGAGGTTGAGTGTAATCAATCGAAGACTCGGAGTAGGATCCGGATTCAGATTCGGATCCTCCTAGCAACGACTCGGAATCGGGTTGGAAGGAGGTGGGAGAAGCGGAAGGAAGAGAATGAGAATTGGGGATTAGGATTTCGAAAGCGGGAAGGGAAGAGAAGGAAGGGAGAGAGGAAGAAGAAACAGAGAGTAAAGAGGAAAGCTTTTCTTCTTCCTTCCATTTTTTTGTTTTCTCGCGAAAAATGGCAGATCGATTTTCTCTGGTACGACCAAAAATGGATTCGCGAAGAAGAAGACTTTAATGGGATCTCCAGTTCTATTTTTTTTTAACCTTTGCTTCTCTACTTAAGACTTTTTTTGTGTGATAGATACTAATAAATCACTATGGCTTACTGGTATTTCTTTCACTCTCGACTCAACAACCCCATGATCGAATCCTTCGGTGGACAAAATTTTTTTTTTTCCAAAACGACGTCGTTTCGAAAATCGTTCCAACGGGGATTCCACCATGGCAGCTGACTCAGCTCCGTTAACAATTTGACTGGGTTGACTAACGGGAAACGAGTCAATGCATGTTTCGGCCAAAAAAAAAGAGTTCGGGGTATGGATATTCAAATTTTCAATAGTTCGGGTATGTTTAAGCACATGTTAATAGTTCGGGTACTAATCGGTACCAGTGGCCTTGGTTGAGGCACGAATTAGCCTTTCTCCCGCAAAGGGACCCCATACATCAAGATGGACAAGATCAAATGCATTATTAGCTACATGATTATGAGAAACAAATGGAAGACGCTTTTGATTAGCTAAAGGACATACCTGACAATGAGAAGATGAACTAAGGACAGACTTTGAAATTTTTGTAGGCAAACTGTGTAATTTAGCTGCAGAAGGATGTCCAAGGCGTTGATGCCATAAGTCCCCATCAGAAACCAAAGAAGCACAAAACGGTTGAACATGATCAGTAGTAACTAAGTCTTTTGCAGTGAACACATAAAGAATGTGAAGCATGCTTCACCTCCCAATCGCCGAGTCCTGAATAAGGTCCTGAATGATGCAGAAATCATGAAAGAAATGAGTAGAACACATACTAGATTGCACAAGAGAACTCACAGAACTCAGATTAAAATGAAAAGATGGAATATGCAAAACATCATGTAATGTCAGAGTGTTAGACAAATGCACTATGCCAGTGTGTGAAATTGGTACTCTAACACCATTTGGTAATGATATTGTCTTATCCTTGACTATCTGCACTTCTGAAAACAATGCAAGATCTGAACAAACATGACCCGTAGCACCACTATCAACTATCCAAGCACCACTAGGAATGAAAGTGAATAGGGAGGAAAGACAATGGTGATGGTATGTGAGAGTATTTTTTTCAAAATGAAGATTGGTGGAAGGGAAAGACACCGTACCTATAGTTGCATTGCAAGCCATGATGCCATGCTCTGGAGTCTCTTGAGTCGGAACATGAGAACTGAGCTGAGAGATGAGCTGGTGGACTTGAGCAGGAGTGAAAGAGCTCTGATCAAGACTGCTACAGATAGATGAATGAGAAGACATATGAGGCAGAACTTCAGCAACAACATTTGCAATAGCATTTTCTTTGTTGTAAGAGTTTTGCTACATCGATTTCCATTGTTGAGGCTGAATCTGAGTAGGCTTATGTGCATAGTTCTGATTAGGCTTTTGTGCATAGTATTTTCTGATCATACGATGGAGCATTAGCTGTAGCTTTTCTTGTAGATGCAGCAGGATGTCCATGTGGATAACCATGAAGCTTGTAACACTTGTTAACCACATAACATGTCATGCCACAATGAGTGAAAATTGGACGAGGTCTTGGTTTGTAGTTAGCATAGGCTGCAAGATGCTGAAACTCAGAGTCTGTAGGAGGACAAGAGGCTTGAAACACAACATTCTCAACACTTGTGATAGGCTTCAACACTCTCTGTCGCTCATCTTGACAAACCATATTGAAAACTTCTTCAATACCAGGCAAATGCTTTAACATTAACACCTGCCTCTTAGTAGATTCATAAGACTCATTGAGTCCCATAAGAAACTTTATGATCTTGATTTTTCCTGCATCTTCTTCCAATTTGTTGCCGCAGAACATTCACACTTCACACAAGTGCATACATGCAGTTCCACGAAATTCATATAGGTTTCCCATAATGTGACAAGCTCAGTATAATAGGTACTAACATCGTGAGCACCTTGATTCACCAGACATAATTTATGTTCTATCTCAAAGATACGAGCTAAGTCATCTTGCTTAAACCTAGCCATCAAGCTATTCCAAACCATTTCAGCAGTAGGCATATAGAGCAAACTAGCACTAATGTTGTTCGTAACAGAATTCAATAACCAGGTAGAAACCATATCGTTACAGCGCGACCAAGATCCGGCGCTCAAATCATCATCCAGAGGTTTAGGAATCGTACCATTGACAAATCCGAGTTTGTTTATGACGTTGAGAGCGATCCACACCGAATGCCGCCATGAATGGAAATCAGCACAACTCGTGAGCCGATCTGACACCAAAACGAGTCCTGCGTTGTCACTGCTATGAAGATAATAGGGATTTTTATAGAGATCGGTGGATTGTCGAATCGAGGCGGAATCAGGTTGCGGAGCTGTAGGATTTGTTGCGGAAGTAGATGATATTGTGAATCTTGAAGAAAAAACTCTGAAAACGAAGAGAATCAAAGAAAAAGATGAATCGCGAAGATCGTATGGACGATTTCGGCGAAGAACAAGAAAAATGAGATGCAGAAATCACGAATCAACACAGATCGTGATACACTCATGAGGAAAAAGATCAAGAGGAATGAAATCGAAGAGGATGAGACTTGATTTGCTCTGATACCATATCACGACTTCGATCTATCTCAAGAACAAGAGAGAATGAGAAGAGATAAAATGGAAGATTTCTCATTAATTACTAAATAATGCACATTATCCATATAAATACACATGGATATGCAAAAGGAAACTTAACAGTGATTTAAACCAGCTAAACCAGAATAATAAGCATAAATAACAATCATGTAATTCACTTATCACCGAAACATCAGTTTTTATTATATTTAAATTCTCTATAATATTATTTAAGAAAGACATTTTTGAAAATAAACTTTGTATTGTAAGTTATTACATGAAATGCCATTACAAATAAGAAAAAAAAATTGAAATAGGAAAAGATATAATTGTCTTTAAAATTATTGATGAGAATATGGAAAGTATTTATTTCTCATTAAAGAGGTTATTTACTATTTAGTGTCTTATATATTTTTAATACTATATATTTTAAATAATAATCAATTCATATATATTCAAACAAAAAAAAATATTTGAAATTCTGCTATATTTTCACTATAGTTAATTATATTTTATTTGAATATATCAAAACAAAAGTTGAAAAATATTTTACAAATTTTATAAAAGTTAGACACAAGAAAATTGATTTTTTTTAAGAGTTCGTGAACTAACCACAAAATTAGAATCATTAAACGGTGCATATTAGAGTATTTTTTTTTGTCAACAGCGTAATATTAGAGTAGTTATGTTTTCAAAATATTTTAGTCCACTGCAAAACGGGTTAAATAGACAAATTATTCCGTTTGAGAACTCTATCTATAATCATGAGTTAGACATATTATAAAACTCAAATAAAAGCAAATTTCTGAAATTTAAAAATAATTTCTTTAAAAAAAATTATTCCGCGCTATAATTAGCGCGATTAAGTCCTAGTTGGATCAACATTTCATAAAACACTTCTTGGACATAAAAAAAATGCCTAAGATTAAGGATTAGGCTTAATCCGAAGTGGTATATATGGCATAATATGCCGCATTGTTCTCCTTCCTCTGTTTTTCAATCCTCTTTTTTTATCAAGTGTCTTAATCTTCGAAAAATACTATATTTTCATGACTGACCACATACTTGTTTCAAAAATTTCAATTCTTCTTTTTTTTTTCGATCAAGTCTTGTTGTCTAAAATAATCCGGACCGTAGACTTATTTTTGGGCACTAGACTTATTTTTTGGACAGTAGATTTGTTTGAGGGACGGTAGATTTAATGATTTTTGGTAGACTTATATTTGTAGACTTATTTTTAAGTGGTGGTAGGGATGTTTTTGGACGGTAGACGGTATATTTATTAATTTATTGGTAGCTTTATTTGTAATGATATCAGGTTTGTTAAGAATTGATGACTTAACGAGCGAGAGCAGTTGACTTTTTGATAAATCTTTGACCAAAATGGTAGATTTATTTTCTTTGACGATAGATTAATCTTCTCCGCGGTAGAATTCTTTGTAATGGCGACAGACTTATCAATGGTAAATAATCGGATGGTTCGTTTTCTAGTGACGGTAGATTAATATTGGCGTGTTAGATTTATTATTAATGATGGTAGATTTAAAAAAGGTAAAAACTCTGGTTCGTAGATTTTTAATGGTAGTAGATTTATGTTTCGACGCAACATATTTATATAAAACGGTATATTTTTTTAAAAAGCGGTAGATGTTTTAAAAAGCGGTAGATTTTTCTGTAATAGCGGTAGGTTTATTAAATCTCGTTAGCTACATGAATTTGGTAGATTTATATTGAGTTGGTAGATTTATCTTCGTTGCGTTGTGGTAGATTTGTATTGACAGCATATTTAATGATTGCTATTGACAGTAGACTTGTTTAAATTGCATACTAACAAATGACGATTTTGCCCACGAAAGAACTTCATATTTGCTAAAAAAAACAGGCACCTATCGTGAAGAACTAGGGTTGTCATCGGCCTAAATATGAGAAAATTTATTGTTTGATGGTAGATTTATTGTAATAATGGTAGATTAATTTGGTAGTTAGATTATTCTTTTTTTTTAGGGTTAACCTTTCATTTCATGTTAAATCACAATCTTAACATATATGTCAATGGATATGCAGTTGTCAAGTGATCCGTCAGATTCCTTTGCCTTATAATCATCAAACTGTAACTTCGTGATGTTTGTCAACATGTTCCTCAATGTCTTTGATAATACAGAATTCCTAACAGCTTCCACAGTTGGAAGATGACTCATAATCCTCCTAAGAACTGTTAGTGGTGAGTTTAGCACTCCCCGGTTTAGCCCAGTTTGAATCTAGACCGGCCCAATTGATCCCGGTTGACGACGATTCGAACTTGGAAGGAAATACACGAAGCGAGCGCTAACCAACGAGCTCGGTGAGAATCCGGAGGAATGCCGAACTCATCGCGATTGGCCTCGAACGTAAACTCTGAACCGAGATCGGCGAATTATTCCCGATCGACGACGGTTCAAGTTTGGTAAAGAAGTCTAAAGCGACTGCCGACCTTCAAGTCCGGTAAAGACCGAACCTAAAATGAACCAACTCTGATCCGAGATCGGCGAATCATTCCCAATCGACGACGGTTCAAGTTCGGTAAAGGAGTCCAATGCGACTGCCGACCTTCAAGTCCGGTAAAGACCGAACTTGATTTGAACCAACTCTGAACCAAGATCGGCAAATCATTCCCGATCGACGACCGTTCAAGATAGATAGAGAAATCCACGTGGTGATTGCCGACCTACGAATCTGGTGGTCCCGACTCATCGCTGTCAAAACCCACTTCAGGGCGCACGTGAAAAGTAAAAAGGGAGGAGATTAATTAATAGTAGGCTTAGCAAAGCGTAACCTAGATTCCCCTAGAATTTGTAGTGGCCTCGGCAAAGCTGGTCTAGATGCCCACTACAAATTCCATCACTCAGCACCGACGTCATGACCATGTGACCACACTATTTACCCTACCACTATAAATAGGAAGAGGACGAGAGAAAAAGTGGAGGCTGGGATCCGACTTCTTTTCCTTTGCCGACCTCAAAAACACTTTGTAACATTGCCAAGTCCGACTGAATAAAACGAGCCTCCGATCAATTCTATCCTTTATTTTTACTCTTGTGTGATTTCTACGATCAACAATTGGCGCTAGAAGGAGGGGGTGAACCTTCGATCAACAAAGTTCGGATCTCGTCGATTAACTTGATGATGTCAGGATCAATGACCGACTCAGTTCTCGAAGGCAACAACAACACCGGGGTCGACGGCTCCGATCCGACTATCGAACCGCCTCCGTTAGCTCCGGTAGATATCATCACCACGTCGCCACAACTCGATCAACTCGCTCTCCTACAAGCCATGGCCGTACAGTTCGAACAGCTCGCCAAAAAGAACAACGACACATATGACGCTTTGATCGCAACGCAGACCAAATTCAGAGAACAGATCGGCGAACTCCAGAGCCAGGCCGTCCTCCGACATGAAGAAGAGACACCTAACCAAACCCGCCGAGCATTATTCACCGAGCTACCGCAGAATCAAAGTCTTATATCCCAACCTCCGACCCAAGGATCCATCGGAAATAGAGCGCAACACACCGAGCAGATGTTTTTGAACAAGGAAATCCAAGGCGTCAAAGAACAGATTCGGGATATGAACTCCAGAATCCATCAAGTAACCAGCTCGGCGCCCAAAATTGATAGAGTGATTCAAGAGACTCAGAAAACCCCGTTCACGCAGCGAATCATCAACACCCCAGTTCGGCGACTAGAGAAAATAAAGATTACACTGTATGAAGGACATGCCGACCCTCGTCATTTCATGACTTCGTTCAGCAAAATGATGAACCGCTTTCGTTTCGATACTGAGGAAAAAAAGGATGCCGCAAAATGTCAACTCTTCGTTGAGAACCTTGGTGGCATCGCACTCGATTGGTTCTCACAACTGGAGGGAAATTCAGTCAACAGTTATACCGAGCTATTTACTAAATTTTTGAAGCCCTTCACGATGTTCATTAAGCAAAGGAGTCGAAACGCGGACCTTTGGGCCATGGAACAAAAAGAGACCGAACCATTGCGGGATTTCATGAATCGATTCAAGGCGATCGTGTCTCATTGTACTATTGATGACGAAGCCGCGATATAAGCTCTCTATAAAGCGACCCGGTATAAGTCAGACTTTCACAAATAGATCAAACGTAATTGGCCCAGCACTCTAGAAGACGCTCTACACAAATCACACATATTCATCCTCGAGGAAGAAGAGGAGGCCGCAAAGGATAAACAGTACGCCCTCTCAAAACAGATCGCTCACAAAGAAAAACCGAGAGAAGATAACCGCGAGTTCCATAACAACGCCGAACAAAGACAAGCGTCTCATCAAATCAGCGCTGTACAACCGCAACAAGGCTGGAGTAATACGTGGGTCAGACCGGCAGAATGCACGAAGGAAAACGCAAGCGATCCCGCATCATTTTGCGAATTTCACAACAGGTCGGGTCATAGCACCGAAGAATGCCGACATCTTAAGGACCTACTGCTTCAGAGTTACAGGAGGGGCGAGATCCCGACTCAAGCTACTCCCGACCTAGTAACAGGTTTTGACGTGGCGGAGATCGGCAACGTGATAATACGGGCAATTTATGGATAACAGTGATGCGGAACCCCCGAAGCGAGATCGAGAGAAGCAACCAGAGGATCTCTTGATCCCGACACCCCGAAAGAGAGTGCACATGATCATGGGAGCACTCGAGTCTTGTAACTATTCAGTATGGGAAATTAAGGAGTACAGCCGAGAAGCAACCGCGGCACAACGAAACAACCGTGCTCCGATAAGTGGCGAGCCCATTATATTCACTGAGGCCGATACAATTGGGCTCCATATGCCCCATAACGACCCGCTGGTTGTCGAGTTACTCATCGGAGACGTCGATGTCGAAAGGGTACTGGTTGACACTGGAAGTTCGGTTAATGTGATCTTTAAACAAACGTTAGAACGAATGGATTTCCCAGACTCTGAGATCAAGCCATACATCGAGCCACTGACCGGATTTTCTGGAGAACAATCCATGACCACGGGAACGGTCAAAATACCAATCTACGTCGGCGGAACGGCAAGAATGGTAAAGTTCTTGATCTTAGACAAACCGGCGATCTAAAATGTCATACTCGGAACGCCATGGTTATATGCAATGAGGGCTGTCATCTCGACTTATCACCAGTGCGTCAAATTCCCGACACCAACCGGAGTCTTCACCCTTAGAGGGAATCAATCGATGTCCCGGACATGTTACATCAACGAATGTAAATTGTGGACCACACCTCGTACTTGCGTAATCAGCTCGGATATAATATCTACCGATAAGCTCAAGCGAGAATCAATCATCCAAGTTAGCATTGACGATCTCAAGCCCGAAAGGTGCGTAGGCATCGGAGCCGAACTGGACGACAACATTAAAGGCGAACTCATTCGTTTGCTCAAGAAGAACGTATTAACCTTCGCTTGGTCCATTAAAGATAAACCTGGAATCAACCCGAAAATCGCTTGTCACGAGCTCAATATCGACCCGACCTTCAAACCTATCAACCAGAAAAGGCGAAAACTCGGCCTGGAGAAAGAACGAGCTGTCAACGATGAGATCGAACGATTACTTGGAGCAGGCTCGATCACCGAGGTCAGATACCCCGACTGGTTGGCCAACCCAGTTGTCGTGAAAAAGAAAAACGGGAAAAGGAGGATTTGCGACGACTTCACCGACCTCAACAAGGCATGTCCGAAAGACAGTTTTCTGCTCCCACATATCGATAGACTGGTCAAAGTGTACGTCCTTACTTTCAATCACATTCGATCACAGTTCTCACCGAAAAACCAAAACGAACAATTCTGCACAGTCCGATATAGTCCGACAGACTCGCTAAGTGGGCAATCGAGCTAAGCGAGTACGACATCGAATTCAAAGGTAGGACAACCATCAAGTCCCAGGTTCTGGCTGATTTCCTTATCGAGCTACCCCAAGAGTTGATAATCACCAAACTCCTCGGAGTAGAGAAATGGCTCCTTTACGTTGACGGCTCGTCATCAAATCATGGTTCGGGCATCGACATACGCCTCCAGTCACCAACAGGGGAGATTTTGGTGCAATCCTTCCATCTCGAGTTCCATGCATCGAACAATGAAGCCGAATACGAGGCACTCCTTGTCGGACTAAGGTTAGAGAAGGCAATTGGAGCGACGCATATACAAGCATTATGCGACTCGCAGCTCGTCGGCCAGTCAGTATAGTGTCGAACAACGCCAAAAACGATCGCATGGACGCATACGCCAAATTGGTAAAGGAGCTCGCTGCCGAGTTCCAATTCTTTAACCTGATCAAGATACCCCGCGGAGATAACGCGCCTGCCGATGCCCTAGCTGCCCTTGCCTCGAGTTCGAATACTCATCTCCGACGATCGATTCTGGTTGAGAGCATCACGCGATCGAGCATCGAGCCAGCCGAGACTTGCAACGTAACTACAAGAAGTTTCCTGCTGCTAATCCCGAGCCATGAAAAGCAAGGAGCAGCCCGGTTTCCGAGCCTAATATAACTGCCGAAACCGGACACATCCCGAACGACCCGGAACTACAAGATGAGTCAGACGGAGATGAAACATCCGAAGGGCTCCATGCTCCAATTGATATCGAAGCCGAAGAAGAAGATGAACCTGAAGACTAGACTATCGAGATCAAAATGTACGTATACGAAGGAACGGTTCCAGCCGACAAATGGGCAGCTCGGCGTCTTAAAATGCGAGTTGCCCATTACATCTTTCTCGATGGCGAGCTGTACCGGTGGAGCGCTTCGAGAGTCTTGTTGATTTGCGTGCCAAGCAAAGACGTAAACGATATCATGAGAGAAGTACACGAGGGAGCATGAGGCAGTCACTCCGGAGGTCGATCCTTAGCCCTGAAGATAAAGAAGGCAAGCTATTACTGGCCGACAATGCTAAATGACTGCGAGAAGTTCGTAACCAAATGCGACAAGTTCCAAAGACACGGCCGAATGATTAAACTCCCAACCGAGCTACTTGTCACTTCGACGACACCTTACCCTTTCATGCGGTGGGCAATGGATATCATCGGCCCACTACGCCGTTCTACCAACCAGAAACAGTACATCCTAGTCATGACCGATTACTTCACCAAATGGGTCGAAGCCGAATCCTACACCGAGATACATGGTCTTGACGTTCAAAAATATGTCTAGAAGTATATCATATGCCGACATGGTGTACCGTACGAGATTTTCACAAACAACGGATCACAAGTCATCTATACTATATTCAGCGATTGGTGCGCTAAATGGAAAATTCGACTAAGTTATTCTACCCCGAGATATCCACAGGGCAACGGCCAAGCAGAGACAACCAACAAAACTATCATCGACGGCCTCAAGAAACGGTTAGACGCAAAGAAAGGATTATGGGCCGACGAGTTGGATGGGGTCATATGGTCACACCGCACTACACCTAGGAGATCCACCAGACAAACACCTTTCTTTTTAGCCTACAGGATGGAAGCTCTGTGCCCGGCCGAGATCGGTTTCCCAACCATACGCCGAAAAATGCTTACACAAACTGCTGATATCAACGACGAGATGTTGCTTGACAACCTCGACACGCTCGAGGAGCAGCGCAAACAAGCATTGCTCCGAATTCAGAACTATCAACATTTAGCAGCACGCTATTACAACAAAAAAGTTTGAGGTCGATATTTCAACAACGGAGATCTCGTCTTACGAAAAGTCTTCCAAGGCACCGAAGAGAAAAACGCTGCAAACTCGGCACTAATTGGGAAGGACCATATCATATAATGCGGGTCGTCAAACCCGGCGTCTACGAACTAATGACCATGGACGGATCTCGAGATCGTGAAATTCTATGAACCTCAAGCGCTATTATTACTAAGTTCGGCATCGAGCCAAAAGAAAAAAAAAATGAGAGCTCCCGAGCTCGTCCACTAAGCTTGCTTTCAGTTCCGATGTAACATGAACTACGAATGGCTTGATCCCTCCTTCGAGGGTACGTAGGCAACCCACCATGGGTACAGCTGTGACTTTAATAAAAATCTGTCTCCAAAAGTATCTTGAAAAAAAAACCGGACTCAAACAGTTCGTATCTTCACTAAGCCGAACTCAAACAGTTCGCCGGACTCAAACAGTTCGTATCTTCAAGAAAGCCGAACTTAAACAGTTCGCCGGACTCGAACAGTTCGTATCTTCAATAAGCCAAACTCAAACAGTTCGCCGGACTCAAACAGTTCGTATCTTCAAGAAAGCCGAACTTAAATAGTTCGCCGAACTCGAATAGTTTGTATCTTCAATAAGCCGTACTCAAACAAATCGCCGGACTCGAACAATTCGTATCTTCAATAAGCCGAACTCAAACAGTTTGCCGGACTCGAACAGTTCATATCTTCAATAAAGCCGAACTTAAATAGTTCATAATCTTCTTCAAAGCCGAGCTACTCAATTCATGCTTAGAATCGACTAAGTAATTTAAGCCAAACTCCATAGTTCTCATTTAAACTATCACGGTTTTTCACGTCGACGTCCTGGCCAGACGATCGATATTAATATATAAGCCGAGCTTCGTCTCGAATGCATCCCCATGATGCTATGGATAACACACCTTTCATGTTAAGCCGGGACCAGTCCCGCACCAAATTCGTTCAGATCATCCGAGCTAAATAAGCCGAGTCCACCTCGCACACTCTGATTCGATCTGAGAAGACCTGGAGTATCTTAAGACGAGTTACCAATACACTCTTATGCTAAGCTCTAAGGAAAAGCCGAACGTTTCCACTCGCAAAATTAAGCCGATTTCTCAACACTCGCAAAATTAATAAGCCGATTTCTCAACAATCGCAAACTGATAAGCCGATTTCTCAACAATCGCAAACTAGTAAGCCGATCTCCAAACGATCGCCGATCTCGAATGATCGTGGAATTGAGTTCATCCGATGTACCCCGGCTAAGACCGTATGTTATATGTCACCAATTGTGTACACGGGGAACTCGAGAGGATCGTATCATTTTACGACCTCACAATAGCCGAACTCAATAAAAAAAGAAGAAGAGAGAATTCGACTAAGTACAAAAACCGAGATCGGAATAAAATAATTGGAATCGACAGAAAAAGACAATACTGAATTCATTAAAGGCCATACCATGCTGCAAAAGGAGTTCGGAAAGAAGCCAGTCAGGCAAACTATTACAAAAAATGGGGGCCCTCGGGCATAAACAAAAGTTAACCGAACTACAGAGAAAGTAAGACGACTAAAACAAACGATCAAACGGATTAATCCCTTATTTCACTCACTCGATCACCCGAGATCGTGGGTTGATTCGAACCGAACATATTAAGACCCGGCGGGACCTCTACCCCAATCGGCTGAGAGAATTATGGATGAACGGGCTCGATGACCTGTGATACAACGAGATCCTCTTCGGTGAGCGTGCAAGGGTCGATCGCTTCGTACTCTGCCGACTTCTCTGCCTTAAGCTTCTTCAGCTTTTCGATACGGGTCGGCAGAACGACGATGTCGTCTTTCTTTTCAAGAACATCGCAAAAATTGAGAACGCCATGGAGCTGGTTTACGCTAAGGAACAGTTTCTTCTGCCGATCAATTGCAGCAAGATGATCCTCGCCTTCTGGAGACGAACCTGACATTTCTCAGTCACCTCCTTTCGTTTCATGATCTCCTTCGTATGAGTCCCCCTCATAGGAATCGTCTCGTTCTCCAGCTTTTGGACGGCCGCATCCCTATCTGCCTTAAGCTCGGCGTTCGCATTCCTTAAGACGACTATCTCCTTTTTAAGCTCGGCGATGGTCAAAATGCCAGCTTCTGATCTCACCTGCTCAGCAAGCAACTCTTTCTGCAATTCCTTGGCAGCATCTCCGACCTCGATAGCTTCACGACGCGCAACACCGAGCTCGCGATCGTATGTCCCAACAAGCTCGTTCGTCGGAGCCACCATCTACAAAGGAAATGAAATAAGACTGTCATACGCCGACCTCGAATCAAAATCAAGAAAACCAAGGCAGTCGGGAATTCACTCACATCGGCAGTAGTACAAGCTATTTTTATAAGCTTCTAACTGGAAGAGATCTTCAGTCGCCGGCAACTCCTGAGTGCCAAAAGTCAATTGCCGATACAGATCGGCGCACGCCCCTGCATCATTAATGGCGGGCTCATCCTTATCATAGTCGAACTTGATAGAATGAGCTGAAGGACCGGAAGTCCGCTGTCTCTTTGAGGCAGCAGATCGATCAGAGCGATTATCTCCAACGACTTCAGCATGCACCGTTATAATGTTATCGCCCGTTTGGGGGGGGTGGGGAGTTCGGTCCTTTGGCCCCTCGCCTTAATTGGTCGAACTCTTCCTCTTCTTTTTCTTCTGCCTTTCGGCTTCCAGCTCGGCTTCGGGATTGGCCTGCCCTTCAGCAGGAGCCTGCTCCTCATCAGAAGCCCGCTCCTCATTATCGATAGGCTGAGTTTGATCATTGGGAGAGACCTCGGCAAGAGCCTTGTCATCATCTTCCATGTCGTAATCGAAGTCGGGGATGTCATCGATCTTTATCTTCCTCTTCCGACGGAATGGATTAGCCGAAGCTGAAGCAGAAGTAGTTCGGGAGTTAGAAAAAAAAAACGTTATCAAAACAAATTGAATAGGTTGGCGAGACAAACCTTTGAGAGCTCGTTTAGCCTTCAAATCAAGTTTCTCCTTATACGCTTCCGGCCAACGAACCTTCCCTGCCGCACTTAACCTCTCCTCGTGCTCGGACGTAAAATCTGGGATCGTTGTAAGGAAGCTCGGCGTATGACGAACTGAAAATACAAAATAAAATTATCAGACAAGGGAGAAATCATGATGACAAGGTGTAAGCCGATATCTACCAATGGGGATTTTCCACTTAGTCCGGTAGTTTCCATCAGGCTGCTCTACGGAGAGATCATCAATCCGAAGATAAAAGTAACGAGTATTCCAACTGTTAACCTTGCTCGGCTTATTGCCCGTAACAAGGTCATACTCCGGTTTCGCGTTTGCCGACAAGAACCAAGGTTTCTGTTTCACAATGTTTACTTGGAACAACCTCTCAAACACCCGAGCATCAATCGGAATATCGCAATCTTTCCTAAGAGTTAGAAGCCCAACGATGTTGATAACCGTGGCGGGCTAAAGTTGGGAGATCGTGACATGCCGACGTAGTCCTCATACACGCATATATAACCTTCGAGGGCATCCCAAGGTCTCTGATCTTCGTTCGGGATACAAAAGACGATATCGTCAAAAGCTCCGCACCGCTCCAGTGCACGTTGAACGGTCTCTCTTTTAGATCGAGTCGGCCCAACAGAGGCCGGTGTAACAATTCTGCGAGCTGCTATTGGGACGACCTCGTCCACCGGAAGCGCTCTTTCTTCTTCAGCCTCGGCAAGCCCGACAGCCAGTTCCTTGTCGAGCCGAACTTGTTCGCCTACTTCGATAAGTCGCCTACTTTCAAGATCGGCGGCCAACTCTTGATCAGGCCGAACTTGATCATCAACAGCAATCTACTTATCTTCGAGCTGAACCTGAGCATCCGTCTCACGATTCTCTCCACCCACAAACGTCGGAGCTTGGATAGCAGCTCGGGAACAACTAGGAGCGGCATGAGCAAAGCGCGAGTTGCGCCTGACCAATTCTTGCCTGACCCCACTAAGACCGTCGTCAGATGAATCGTCAGGATCCGACGAAGTGACGAACAAATTGAGATAGATGTTCGGATTTTGCGGAGAGGGAGTTCGGTCGTTAAGAAAAGCTGAAGAAGATCTCGAACTCATATTGATCCAAGGGAAGGAAATCCAAAATAATTTGACGAAGAACAGCTCGAAGACGGATCGGAAAGTTTCGAAGATCTTCAAAGCAGATCGGAAGAATCGCGGCGGAGCAAGATCGGAAAATTTAAAAGCAAAATATAATCTAGAGAGAAGGGAGAGCGCTAGAGAGAGAAAGAAAAGCATACCTTTTATGAACGAGAGAAGAAGTGATGACTCGGAAGGATCTGGAGGTATTTATAAAAAAAAAGCAATAATTGCGACTCCTCGATTTCTGTGACGGTTAAAGAAACTGAACCGACGCGTGTCTCTGATTTCTGTATCGGTTAGAGAAACCAAACCGACGCGTCTCATCGATTTTCACGACGGTTAGAGAAACCAAATCGACGCCTTTTTAAGACTCGCCAAGCCGAACAAGTCCTCAAAATCAGGATTTGCCGAGCTAAAAATTCTATAAAAAAAAAACTATCGAAGGCCGAGTCAGACCGATCGAATCCGATAAGGCAAGTGTCGATCTCAATTCCATCCGGGCTAAAAATTCTTCATGAACTTCGCCGAACTCAACAATATTAACTCCGCCGAACTGAGGGGGGACTAATTGTTAGTGGTGAGTTTAGCACTCCCCGGTTTAGCTTGGTTTGAATCTAGACCGGCCCAATTGATCCCGGTTGACGACGATTCGAACTCGGAAGGAAATACACGAAGCGAGCGCTAACCAACGAGCTCGGTGAGAATCCGGAGGAATGCCGAACTCATCGCGATTGGCCTCGAACGTAAACTATGAACCGAGATCGGCGAATTATTCCCGATCGACGACGGTTCAAGTTCGGCAAAGAAGTCTAAAGCGATTGCCGACCTTCAAGTCCGGTAAAGACCGAACCTAAAATAAACCAACTCTGATCCGAGATCGGCTAATCATTCCCAATCGACGACAGTTCAAGTTCGGTAAAGGAGTCCAATGCGACTGCCGATCTTCAAGTCCGGTAAAGACCGAACTTGATTTGAACCAACACTGAACCGAGATCGGCGAATCATTCCCGATCGACGACAGTTCAAGATCGGTAGAGAAATCCACATGGTGATTGCCGACCTACGAATCTGGTGGTCCCGCTCATCGCTGTCAAAACCCACTTCAGGGGCGCACGTGAAAAGTAAAAAGGAGGAGATTAATTAATAGTAGGCTTAGCAAAGCCTAACCTAGATTCCCCTAGAATTTGTAGATGCCCACTACAAATTTCATCACGTCAGCACCGACGTCATGACCATGTGACCACACTATTTACCATTCCACTATAAATAGGAAGAGGACAGGAGAAAAAGTGGAGGCTGGGATCTGACTTCTTTTCCTTTGCCAACCTCAAAAACTCTTTGTAACATTGCCAAGTCCAACTGAATAAAACGAGCCTCCGATCAATTATATCTTTTATTTTTACTCTTGTGTGATTTCTACGATAAAAAAAAAGGCTCATCAGTTTGAAGAAGACTGTAAGGACTCATCAATTTGGCATGAGCTTCTCTCATTCTTCCCACAGCTCTATCTGAATATTCCATCTATTTAATCTTCGGATTTGTGAATTGTGCATTAGATTTGTACTTTACAATTTTTTTTAATATAATCTCGAGGCACTCTTGAAATTATAGGTTATGATATCATGTTGGATTTTTCAGGATTTTTTTACACAAATTTATGTATGGAGTAGTAGCCTGCTTCATCTTTGGCTTCTCCTTCTGCTTCATCTTTTGAAGCTCGCCAAACTTCTCTAAAATGTCAGAAAACGGCTTGAACCTCTTTGGCTCCCCCTGATTCATATTTGGCTCCTCTTTATAATGCCCATAAAAGATAGGCTGCTTCATTTTTGATTCTCGTCCAATTCCTTTAAAAGGTCGCAAAACGAGCTGAGCTCTTCGTTTATAACTGAAGAGAAAGTCTGATTTGTGTTTCCCTCCTCCTTTAAATTCCAATAAAATAAAGTTCATTGAATCAATGTTTAGCCAGAAGAGAACTTATCAGCAATGAACGTTGATGCAATGTTTAGCAATAAACAAAATTAGCATAATAAACTTAGAAAGATTTTGCAGGAAGATAACTTATCAACAATGAACACTATCCATGATTGAGTTCATTGGTCGATCCCTGATCAACTGGAGACTCTATATACATAGGGCATGACACTGATCATTTGCATCCAGATTATCTCCTTCAATTCTTCACCATGTGCACACCCTTCATAATAATAATATGACATAAATATTATACTAAACAGATGATTTAAAATATTTCGCCCCACCAAAAATTTTGGTTTTGGCAATTTATACAATGGTAATGAAACTTATTCCCACGGTTTGCCCCACTGTTTGCGCTAATAAATTATTTTTTTTATCTTGAGGATCTTGAAATTATGATTATGATATCATTTTGGATTTTTGAGGATTTTTCTGAAACTAGTAATTTGTGTTTTCTTTGATATTTAAATTTTTACACAATTTAGAAAGTGATGTTTCTCGGGACAAAAGAGGATGACTTGAAAAATCAACCCTGGTCTTTTTCCATATTGTCCCATTAAAAATCTCAGTTCTCTCTTTTCTCTTCAATCTTATCTTCTCCCTCAGAATCCTCTTCACATCGGCCACACGTTAATTTGGATGAATTATTGAAGCTACTGTTAATTTATTTTTCGTTATTATTTGTTGTGTATAGCTTTTAATTTGGTTGGACGAACAACTTTTTGGAATATTTTATTTAATAAAATTCAAGCCAAAATGTGTGGAAATTGACTATTCAACCCAAAGACTTTTTACTGTCTTCGTTCAACGTGAATAACACTTCGTAGAAAGACTAGATGGTGAGTCAAGCTGAGTGGATTCGGATCACTGACTATATAATATATATATATATATAAAGAGATGGCATGAAACCAAGTTACCATCACAATTTCCATTTCTCGCTTCTTTTTCATTATTGATTTTCAAGAAAGTTAAAGAATAACGAAAGGCTCTTGAAACTCAATGAGTATCATTCATATTTCTCTTTCTTTTCTCTTCTTGTTTGTTTTTAATTTTCATGATGTGTTTGCGTCTCCTACTAGACATTTGTGTCGTCCGGAACAAAGAGATGCACTTCTCGAGTTCAATAATGAGTTTCGGAAGCCTCCTTGTTATTGTAATTGTTTAAGAGAAGATCCAAAGACAGAGCCATGGGCAAATAACACTGATTGTTGTGATTGGGGTGGTATCACGTGTGACGCCAAGTCCGGGGAAGTGATCGAGCTAGACCTTAGTTGCAGCTGTCTCTGCGGCAAATTTCGTTCCAATACCAGTCTTTTTAAGCTTCAAAACTTTCGTTTTCTCACCACTTTAGACCTTTCACATAATGATTTACATGGTCAAATCCCGTCCTCAATTGGAAAACTTTCTCTTCTCACTTCTCTCGACCTTTCTCATAATCGTTTTTTTGGCCATATTTTTTCTTCGATTGGAAGTCTTTCACATCTCACCTCTCTTGATCTTTCTGAAAATCAGTTTTCGGGTCAGATTCCGTCCTCGATTGGAAATCTTTCACATCTCACCTCTCTTGTTCTTTTTGATAATCAGTTTTCGGGTGAGATTCCATCTTCAATTAAAAATCTCTCTCATCTCGAAACTCTTGACCTCAGTCGTAACAATTTCACTGGTGAAATCCCAGATTCTTTTGCCAGTTTGAAAAATTTGACGACGTTACAAGTTGGTTCCAATAAGCTTAGTGGTGATTTTCCCGTTTCACTACTAAATTTGACAGAGTTGTCTTCTTTATCACTCGAATCCAATCAACTCACAGGAACGCTTCCTCCAAACATTAGCTCACTCTCAAACTTGGAGTCTTTTTCCGCACATGACAACGATTTCGTTGGAACCCTTCCTTCTTCTCTTTTCATCATTCCTTCTTTGAAATATATTCGTTTGTCAAATAACAACTTCACTACGATTGACTTGAATGCAATCTTATCATGTTCCAAGTCACTCTCTTCATTGGATCTCTCAGGCAACCATGTTTCAGCCACAAACAAAAGTTTAATTTCAGATCCTCCTTCGCAACAGATAGGTTATTTAAACTTGTCAGGCTGTGGTATTACCGATTTTCCAGAGATCCTAAGAACCCAGCAGTCTATGACTACTCTAGACATTTCCAACAACAAAATCAAAGGTCAAGTGCCTGGCTGGTTATGGACGCTACCAAATCTAGACTACGTGAATCTTTCCAACAACACTTTCATCAGTTTCGAAAGATCAACGAAACTTGGACTATCCTCTCGCTTGCGGTACTTGTTTGGCTCCAGAAACA
Organism: Eutrema heterophyllum; assembly: GCA_002933915.1. NCBI lineage: Eukaryota > Viridiplantae > Streptophyta > Magnoliopsida > Brassicales > Brassicaceae > Eutrema > Eutrema heterophyllum. Next base: position 85,582 of record PKMM01019816.1, read on the forward strand.
ATTTCACTGGAAAGATTCCTTCCTTCATATGCGCATTGCGCTCTCTAAACATTCTCGATTTATATGACAACAACTTCAATGGTTCAATCCCTCTTTGTATGGGAAATCTCAAGAGTAGTCTTTCGGTTCTAAACCTTCGTCAGAATCGTCTTAGTGGAGGCCTCCCGGAGAATGTATTTGAAAGTCTAAGGTCGCTTGACGTCGGTCATAACCAACTCGTGGGAAAGCTTCCAAGATCTTTGATCCATTTCTCTGCCCTTGAAGTTCTAAATGTGGAAAGCAACAGAATCAACGACACGTTTCCGTCCTGGTTGAGTACTCTACAAAACTTGCAAGTTCTTGTCTTACGGTCCAATGCATTCCATGGACCGATACATCAAGCCTCGTTCCTTCAGTTGAAAATCATGGACATCTCACATAATCACTTCAGTGGAATTTTGCCATCTGATTATTTTGTGAACTGGAGTAAAATGTCATCACTTGGGACAGAGGAAGATCCGTCGAATGTAAACTACATGGAAGATTTTTCTGGCTATTACCACGATTCAATGGTTTTGATGAATAAAGGTGTAGCGTTGGAGCTGGTACGTATCCTAAGAATCTACACAGCACTCGACTTCTCTGGAAACAGACTTGAAGGAGAGATTCCAAGGTCCATTGGCCTATTGAAAGAGCTTCACGTGCTCAACTTGTCAAACAATGCTTTCACTGGCCACATTCCATCATCTATGGGGAACCTGACAGCTCTCGAGTCATTGGACGTTTCCCAAAACAAGCTTTCAGGAGAAATTCCGCAAGAGCTAGGGAATCTCTCGTTCCTTGCGTACATGAACTTCTCCCATAACCAGCTTGACGGTCTAGTACCTGGAGGCACTCAGTTTCGAACGCAGCCTTGCTCTTCTTTCGAAGAAAACTCGGGACTTTTCGGCCCTTCTCTTGATGAGGTTTGCAGAGATATCCACATGCCCTCACCGCAACAGTATGAAACACCGGAGGAGGCAGAGGAACAAGACGAAGAAGTGTTAAGTTGGATTGCAGCTGCAATAGGATTTGTACCTGGTATTGTATTTGGACTGACGATTGGATACATACTGGTTTTATACAAACCAAGGTGGTTCACGAGTCCTTTTGGCCGAAACAAACGCAGAAGCAGAAGCACCACAACTCATTAAGAGAGGTAATGTTTTGAATATGATAGAATAAAGAGTATATACTGCAATGAAATTTTCTGCATGAATGAATACGTGAAATTAACATTTTAAACTATTTTTCGTTTGTATAGCCTTTATGAAGAATCTTTGAAAAAGAGAATGAAGCAACCAAACCAAAGGACTGTAGAGAAAGAAGCTTGGGGAGAAAGAAACCCATTTATTAGTGTCTTAATTTCAGTTATTGTTTCTCGTTTACTCTGTTTTTAGCCAATGTTTGTGTTTCTCTATGATTGAACAATGAACAATGAACAACTCTGTTTTCAAAACTCAAAACTTATTCCTATCTATTAGATGGACATGAATTGAGAGAGCCAGAGATGTAGTTATGTTATTAAACTTGAAAAGTCCAGTCTTCTTCCTTATTGTCCCACCAATTATTTCACTTTTCTCCTTCAATCTCATCTTCTTCCTCAATCCTCTGAACAACGACCACATGTTTCTATGACCATTGATCTTCATCACTTAAAAAATTTCTCACTTCGGAATTTTAATGAGACTCCACGAGTTGAGGAGTTTCTCCGGATGATTTTCGCCAAACTTTAAAATTCGATTTGTGCCCGTTCCTCTGTAGCTCTTGTCAACGCCATCGAAGTGTTCTCTGCTCCTAATGACCTCGAAATTCCATCAGACTCCGAGAAGAACCTGCATACGATTTACAGATTAAATGTAGGAGGCGAGAAAATTATACCGGAAAACAGCACTTTAGGACGTACTTGGTCGCTAGACGATGACTTTCTAAAAAAGATGCTGCAAGAAACAATCGAACAACACAAAAGCCTAACTACGAGTCAGGGTCAGCGACGGAATTCAAAAGCCTATCATAGAATCAATGAGCATTACAACAGAAGCATGACCAAAAAATGAATGTTTGGTTAAGAGTTTTACGCGAGTCTCCGCGTGTAGAGGCAGTGAAATTCTCTCAGCCATCCAAGAGCAAGACCAGAGTAACATTCTTGATTTGCTTTAGCCTTTAGTACTTTTGCATTGAATTGGGTTGAATTGGGTCACACCACACGCTGCCACATTCACAGTGTGCTGGTCACAAACAAGTATAACGGAAATTTCCCAATTGAGAGACACTCTCTACACATGAGACTATCTAGTTCGTCTAAATTACGGTCTGGAGCATGATACCTGCATTTACTTCCTTAATGAAAGGTTGGCCTCCATTGAGCACAATACTTCTGTACCCTGGAGGGTCTCTTTCGGCTGTATGGTTACCAAAATATACGAGGATCAGTCTTTTTGTGTGATTAGGACCTCAAGTCTATTCACTTGGACTGGTGAGGGATAACTATAAGCATCTCTACCCTAATGAAGCGTTCTCTTGGTTTTCAAAATTTTCCCAGAAATTTGCACATATTTGAAATTGTTCTTATCATTCAACAAACTGAAAGGAAATTTCGGGAGCCCAGACTCATCTACGATTAAGAGGAAACACTAAAGAATCAAGCATACGTTTCCGTTGAGTAATGATAAGTGGAGAAACAAAAACAGAAAACGGAACCTGTGGATTGGGAATTTGAAGCTGCAGTGAATAAGAAGAGAGTCAACAGTGAAGCGAATTTGATCTCGCCATGGTAGAGAGAAACAGTATCGACTGAAGTTTTTGGGGAAGAAAGCGCCAACCAATTTGATCATGATTTGATCGATGGAGAGATAAGAACACGTGTCACTGGTGCGATATCAGCCGTTCGATGTCATTTTTGCGGTTAAAGACGGGTCATGGAGGAATTTTGACTTTTTGTTTTCCCCGTCCTAGAGCAAATTAGGATACGACTCAAAACCGATTTTTAATATTTTAATCAAAAACGACCTGCAGTGCACACCAGTGGCCATAAAACATCAAGGCTTGCGACTACCAATTCTTGGGAGTCAAAAGTCAGCATGCGCATAAAAACCGGACCCGTGAGACCCTACCCGACCCGAACCGACCCAAAAAATCGGATTTGGGTTGGTTTTGGTTTGTATGCAAAACCCGATCGGTTCTTATAATGTTTCAGTTCTCGGTTCGGGTTCGGGTATACCCGAAAACCGATCNTACTATTGGAGCTCAGCCTAGGCATAAAAACCGGACTCGCGAGACCCGACCCGAAAAATCGGGTTCGGGTCGGCTTCGGTTTGTATGCAAAACCCGATCGATTCTTATATAAAAATGTTTCGGTTCTCGGTTCGGGTTCGGGTATACCCGAAAACTGATCGGTTACCCGAAAATTCCTAATACTAAAAAAAAAAAAAACGATTTCACCGATAATAACGAAGAGTGCGAGGAGGAGGAGGAGGCCGTTGCAGCTGAGGATAGAGATGAGATGGTTTGAGGCTGGAGAATTTGAAAGAGGAGAGGAAGAGAGAGGGTTTGAGAATGGGTTTTGGATCTTCCTTTGTCTCTCTCTCTCCCATGGCCTCGCTAGTTTTTGCTCCGGGTTTTGCACCGTCGGTGCCCCTTCCTCCTCTAGATCCACCGCCGTTGAGTTTTCCTCCAGATCTACCTGTGGCGACCTCTACTCTCGACCCTCCCGACCCACCAGACCCACCGGACCCGTCCTCCACCCTCGAACCTCCATCCATGTTCTTGAAATCTGGGTTTATTTGAAGAACACGTCTTCGATTTCAATTTGTTTTTTTTTTTGGTTTTTTTGTCAACAACTTCCAGTTCAATTTGTATGTGTATGTAATTTGGATTTATTTCGGGTAACTCAGGTTTATTTCGGGTAATTCGGGTTAATCGGGTACACTTTTTAAGTAAATCGAACCGAAATTCTTAATTTTCCGCGTTTTTCTGGTTATTCGGGTTCAAACCCGACCCGAACCAAACCGAAAATTATTTCTATTCCATTTCGGTTTTCACTTAAAAACATAAAACCGATCCGAACCCGAGAAGACCCAAACCGAACCGAGCCGAACCGAACTGAATTCTTCTCGGGTCCGATTCGGGTCCTGACCTTTCCAATTTCGGGTGTCTGAAAACCGAAGACCCGACCCGCAGACCTGAATGCCAAGGGCTAATCGGAGCAATGCACCCTGAACCCTCGTTTAACTGCTAAACATTACAAACATTACAAATCTACTCCACTTCTACTTCCGATTCGATAAAACTACGTCGTTTAACTGCCAAAAACGTTTTCCTGAAGAAACCGCCTGCCGTTTTCACCGTTAAAGGTCGAACGATACGCCGTCTTTTGAAAATCGTAGAATATCCCACATCTCACGTGACAACCTGCACATGACAGTATTACCTCATTTTTTTGTGGTTTCAAGAAAGTTGCCACAACAAACCACTTAAAAAGAAAAACCAAACAGATATCTCCGGCGGAGAAAGATGTCTCCGGTACCGGGAAGAACAAAGCTTCACATAGCGATGGTGGTGTTTCAGACAGGCTACGCCGGGAATCACGTGATCATGAGATTCGCTCTAAACTTGGGAGTTAGCAAACTCGTCTTCCCACTTTACCGCAACATCATCGCTCTCTCTGTTCTTGCTCCCTCTGCTTTCTTCCTTGAAAAGTACAAATTTTTCTTCAATAATTCTTTATTCCAGTTTCGTATAATCTTTCTGATTATTAATATTAAATGTATATTCTAACAGAAAAGAAAGGCCGGCGATGAACACCAGTTTAGTGATTCAGTTCTTCCTTCTTGGACTTGTCGGGTACGATCTTCTCTTAAAGCTTGGATTGTAGATCGGAGAGACAAATCATTAAGTCCAATGTTTGATTTTTTTTTTTTTGGTTGATGGGTTATATCATAACATTAAATCAAGGATTTTACATCTTCGGATTGGACAATACCTCACCAACATTCGCATCAGCAACTGAGAATGCTGTTCCTGCTATATCATTCCTCATGGCCGCCTTGCTCGGGTATGTTCTAGATTCTTAATTCTCTCACTTCCACTCATATCTCATTAATATGACGACACACCATTGTAGAATAGAGAAGGTAGAACTGAAGAGGAGAGATGGTGTAGCCAAAGTGGTGGGCACATTTGTATCGGTCGCAGGTTCTTTGGCTATAACTCTCTATAAAGGGCCAACCATCTACCAACCGAGTCTGCGTTTAATGGAACAACCCACAGATGCTGGAGAAGCAGAGGAAAAAAACAAGAAGTGGACGTTGGGATGTGTCTGCTTGATGGGTCACTGCTTATGCTGGTCAAGCTGGATTGTGTTGCAGTCACCATTGCTTAAAAAATACCCTGCGCGATACTCCTTCGTCTCCTACTCTTGCCTTTTCGCCGTGTTCCAGTTCGTTGGCATCTCTGCTTATTTCGAGAGAGATGTAGAGAGCTGGAAGATAAGATCAGGAAGCGAAATGTACGCGTTGCTACTTGCTGCTCTTTTAGCCACTTTTGCTCTTGGCGAACACTTGTACCTTGGAGGGTATGTATGTATGTTGTTGGTTCTTTCTACTCATATGTATTTTGATTTTCATATCTTATCTAATTATTAAGTTTTATGGTTGTTTTGTCAGATTGATCGGGGCAATACTAATCATTTGCGGACTGTACTTGGTTGTGATGGGAAAGAGTTGGGAGAAGCAAGCTCTTTGCCAACAGCAACACATGATTTTTTCAGCATCAGAAATTGGTGATGAAGAAGAAGACAATCATAATAAACCAACATCTTCTCTCATTCAACCCTTAATTTTTTATTTTTTTTTGGTATATAATTAATAAATCTTCGTTAATGGTTTGTATTAGAGGAAGAGATAACGTTAGTCATACGAAGGAAGATTATAGCATCTTTCAAACCTAACCAAAAGTGATGATTCTTCGATTGAAGAACCAAACTCTGGGCGTAGTCAAATCAACAAGCTACTACTTATCTTCCTTAGTTTCCCGACGAAGTTCTCACTCGCGGAGTGCTCAAGTGGAGAAGAAGGAACACGATGGGTTGTTTCTGTACAAGAGCAAAGGCCAACACCTTCTTACCAACACCAGAATCCTCGACGCCATTGTCCGAATCTCCGATGTCAGGCCGACCGATACAGTCTTGGAGATCGGACCTGGTACTGGAAATCTCACGATGAAGCTTCTAGAAGCTGCCCAGAATGTCGTCGCCGTCGAGATCGATAAGCGTATGGTGGAGATTCTCCGCAAAAGGGTCTGTGACGGTCGTCTTGAAGATAAACTTACGGTAATTCAATTCGTTGATAGAAAAACATGCCTTTCATATTCCGTTTTAAAAAGCACACAAACTGTTCGATGAATTTCCTAAGACAATCTAATAAGTATATTCTCTTCTTCTTTGTCTGTTGGATTTTGTAGATTATTCAGAAAGACGTCCTGAAGACGGATTTCCCTCAATTTGATCTCGTGGTGGCAAATATTCCGTACAACATATCTTCCCCTCTTGTAGCGAAGCTTGTATACGGCTCCAATACCTTCCGCAGCGCCACGCTCTTGCTTCAAAAGGAATTCTCCCGCCGCCTCTTGGCAAATCCAGGAGATTCCGATTTCAACCGACTGGCCGTGAATGTGAAGTTAGTAGCTGATGTTCAATTCCTCATGGATGTGAGTAAAAGAGAGTTTGTTCCACCCCCTAAAGTTGATTCATCTCTAGTTATGATCAGACCAAAGGAGCTAAAACCAGATGTTGATGTTCAAGAATGGCTGGCATTTACTCGCACGTGTTTCGGGAACAAGAATAAGACGCTTGGTTCCATGTTTAGGCAGAAGAAGAAGGTCATGGAGTTGCTCAGTTTGTCTGCTCGGAGGAGGAATGGTGCCAAGGTTGGAGTTATGAATCAGAAATGTGGTAATTTTGACTGTGATGTCCAAGAAGATGAAGATGAAGATGGGAAAAATCATTTCTTGTGTTTGGATACAGATGCTAGAATGTTCAAGGAAAGGTTAATTGGAGTTCTGAGTTCGAATGGGTTCCAAGATAAGAGACCATCGAAGCTTTCTCATGGTGAGTTATTACATTTGCTTTCTTTGTTTAACCAAGCTGGCATTTTTTTCCATCATATTACATCGTTACCAATGGATCTACCCGAATAATGGTAATGTCTTTTTTTTGTTTCTCGAGTAATTCCGTACTCTGAATTTGTTTTTGTTTTTAAGAATTTGGAAAATGACAGTAAAAGTTATGCAATGATTTCGGGGAAAATAAGGAATTAAACGTGTAGAATAAAAAATATACAATTAAAACTAAATTAAAAACTGTAAAATGCAAGCAAATATGTTAACCATCTCATTCTATTGTCACTAATTAAGAGCCATAAATAGCATAATATCACCGGCTTCTCACAAACAGAAAAAGACAACATCTGATGAAATTATCCTCGATTCTCCTCTGCTAATCCAAATAAACAGCAGATAAATTCATCTCGAACAACAACAACAACAACAAAAAAAAGAAAGAGAAAAAAAACTCAAAAAGTATTTCGTGGGATACAAGCAACAAACCCTAAACCCCGGATTTTGCTCGATCTCGGCGTAATAAATAATATGAACCCGAATAGTAACCGCAATTATTATATAGAGGATATGAATATTGATGATGGTAAGGTAGCATCGCTGGTGACTGAGAATAATACGGTCGAGAGTAGTAACCCAAATCACTCGGCCAATAACTGTTGTAAGACGGTGATTGGCCGTTGAAGTAACTGTTATGGTAAAGATTGGGATGATGATGACGTCTACCCGTTTTCAAAAATACCATTTCAGCTGAGTTGCCTTAATTAATCGAACCCATTAGTTTCAGAAGTTTGTTTGGATCTCCTTGACCCGAAACGTAGGCCATTCCTTCGTCCGCGTCTAACGTAAATTAAAATCCCCTCCTTAACTGTAGCATATATATCAGAAAATATTTAAGAATTAAATTAACGAACCTTTATTTTTATCTTATTTTTAAAAAAAAATTCTGGATGTATTCCAAGTAGGAACTGAGCTACAATAGATGAGAATAAAAGAAAAAAGGCAAAGCTAGAAACCTTCTGTCATAAACCATGAAGGCATTACAAGAAAGAAAAGAAAAATGAGGAATTACAAGGGAGGGTTAAGTACCTCTGAACCACAAAGCAAGAAAATCATGGAAATTAGGCATGTCCTTTCGAGCCAAACACGAGTCTCAGATTCCTCTGTCCACATTTTCGAAGAAAACTTCAGGTTGATGTTGTTAAATATGCGGTCGTTTATCTGTTTCCACAGAAAGTAGATGATCGTTTGAGCCATTAGGAGCCTCAAGTTGTTTTCTGCAGCGATCGGGTAAGCCCTTTTTAACAATCTCTAGAAAACCGGCCAAGTACCAAACCCCATAAACGGAGCATTAAGCCTTTCGAAGCCCAATCTCCACACGTCTTGACTATACGGGCATCTCAAAAGAATATGGTCCCTTGTCTCATCCCAGATTTCGCATAACACGCAAGTGATGTTATCAATCACTCCCCATCCGCAAGTCTATCTTTTGTAGAGAGCTTATCAAGACAAGCCAACCACAAAATGAACGCATGCTTAGGTACATGAACCAACAACCATACCTCTCTATACCACTGCACTTCCGTGAATGGAGCATTGGTTTGGCGCCGAGCTAGGGAGAACTTGAAGTCGTCTTTATTAGCACCCACTCCATCCTTCCACTTGTATCTATCCTTAGTTCCCGTACTCAGTTGGACAGTTGTCAAGTGGCACAGAAGAAGGACCGCATTGTTACTGCGAGCACCTCTAAAATTCCACCCATTACTTGTAGCAATGGGGATCCCATATATCATCGGACCATCCTGCCCAATGAAAGAGAAGAGCTGACCAAAAGGAGTCCAAACATCAACCAAGAACGAGCAATCCAATCCATTGCTCACTGTGCAACTGATGAAGTTCTCAGCTAAAGGTCTGAGTTTAAGAAGCTGAGACCAAGAAGAAGATCCACAACTCTTATCACTCAAACGCCAAAAGGATTTCCTTATGATGATGAAAAGAAGAGCAACATCAAACTGTAGGATTTAGATTAACAAACCTTTGATATTCTTTAAGATCTTTGTCATGCTCTTGTGCCACCCGGGGGAATTCTTGTTCACCTTAAACCCACAAGTCTGCCAAAAAAAAAAAAAAAAAAAAGAAACGGTTGAATTGTTGTATTAGTTAGTTAGATATCATCATCGGAAGAATTAACAGATAGAAAACAAGAAGAAAATATGATTATGAGAAACTGGAAAACGAACCAGTTGCGTAGAACGATTCTTTGATGAAAACATTTTTGATAAATCTTTTGCAGCTTGATGAAGCTAGAAACAGTGGAAGATATTTTATGTGATAACGTCTCGTACGTTGTTTATATAGATTTTTGATACTGGTTTACATGAATATAATAATAATTATTATTATTTTGTAAAAGTGGTTCGAATTAGGAAATGGATATATCAATGCTAAAATCTTTTTACTTCTAATATGGCATACTTTAATCCGGATCTTCGATAGAGACAAAATGATAACAGCTTAAGTAATCTTGATAATGAAAGTTTGAAACTACTATATCTTTAGACTATCAAAAACGTAATATTCTTTTTCATCAGTATAGTATATTTTGTCACCCCAAAATGTACGAGGTATTGAAACATATTTGATTAGCATTATTTACCATTTATGTCTCTATGATTACCGATTTGGATACGGAGTGGTACACTCTATATACCGCGCCTATTATTGCGTTTCTTTTCTATTTTATGGGCCGTTTTAAACTCATTGGACTTATCAGCGAAACCTATTATGACCAAGAGGTCCAAGACTGTAAAGCCAATAAGCCGTTAACCAGAAAATTGGCCGTCTCTGCTAAATCTATTTAGCTCAGCAGATTGCTGAACATGCGAGATAGGCCTCTCAAGCGGGTCTGATCCGCCCCGCCTTATCCAAACCGCGGCGGGTTCGGGTTTTTTTTTTTTTTTCTTAACATGCTAGACCCGCGAATCACCATATCCTTGACCCGCACCCGCCCCGCATTAGTCAAGCGGGTCTGGCGGGTAACCCGCAGGTTATGAAAAAAAAAAAAAAATCTAAAAGAAAGAGGGAGGCGAGGGAGAGAGAGAGGGATGCGAGGGAGACAGAGAGGGAGGTGAGCGTGAGATGAGAGAGGGAGAGGAAGAGATAGGGAGGTGAGAGAAAGAGAGGATTAGAGGAAGAGGGAGGCGGAGAAGACGAGAGGAAGAGAGAAGGATGTGAGAAAAAAAAATTAGATCTAAGAATTTTTTATTTTTTTTTGTACGCGGGTAACCCGCAAACCCGTGGTTCTAAAACCTTAAACCCGCGCCCGCCCTGCATTTTTAGACACTCGATCCGCACCTGCCCCGCTTAAAAAAAAAAAAATCGACCCACACCCGCCCCGCGTCAAAACCCGCGGGTCCCGTGGGTAAACACTCAAATTGACAGGCCTAGCGAGAGTCTTTCGCTGTGATCATTACTTTGAGCCATCATCAATTTATTCCAAGGCCCTTAATACTAATAATGTATGTATATCAAAAGAATGATTTTGATTTTGGGCGTGACAAGTCTCCTTCTAGGCATACAAGTTCAATTAAAAAAATATATATATATCTACTCTTTCATGTTGGAGGCTGTTTTAGCAATTTCAGGACGTTTTCATAGACGATGAATGTGATGGAAGAAGCAGGCACATTTTTCAAAAGATTAGCGGTTAGTCCCCTGTAGAAACCTCTGAGACCCTCGAATCTGCAGAAACCCAAGTGATGATGAAGAAAGATCTAACCAAAATATCATATTTTCAGACACAATCAAGACCCAAGATTTTGCTCTAACCTTGCAGTTTCTCTGATGACATGCAAGCTGTCTATATATCTTGGAATTCCGTTAGTACTAGGCCGTTGCTGAACAAAAGCAAAGATAGATGTTAATGGAATCCTCAAATTATTGCTAAAGATCATAGGTTAGACTAAGGAAGTTCAAGGAGTTTAGATTTGAGCTAATGCTAATAAGATTGAAGACAGCATCAATAGGTACCTGTAATCGTGCTCGAATAACCTGAAATGGATATGTAAGAAGAACTGCAGCGACTTTGGAGGAGCCGCCAAGTGCAGCATAATCTGCCGAGTTCTAAAGAAGATTAAAAAAAATGCAAAGGGAGTGTGTGAGAAAATTATATCTGTGATGCTGAAATAGGCGTGGAATTAAGATTATTGCTCCTACATCACCGAAGAATCACAATGTAGGCTATGAAGAAGGGGAACTCTGTACCAATATCTTATCAGCGGATTCAGATTTTCTTCTCCTTTCTTTCAAATCCACAATGACTTTACGGAGTTCCTCATACGCTGTGAACTGAATAGCACCATGAGAAACCTGCTGAATAAACTAGATCAGAATCAACCCAAAATGAAACAATTGTAGTTTGTAAATCATTCAATCTGTAAGATCCTTTTCAATTGTTCCAAAACCTGTGGATCTTGTGGTAGTTTCATGAACTGATACGACAGGAGAAAAATCAGGATAGTAACTAACCAGAACAAGGCCAGGGACGATACCCTTGTAAAGCGCCCTGGGTCCTTCCTCTTTCACTATGGTTCTAAAGGCATCTGAAATTCACAAAAGGAAACATTCACAAAAGAACACTAAAAGAATGAATATATAACTAGTTCAGCATAGTTGCAGACCTAATAGCCCGGAGTATGGTCGGGTTTGATGAAGAGGTGTTTGTAGCTGTAATCTTGTTTTGACTAGCCAAATCGGATTTGTGCATAAACACACCTGAAAGTATCATAAGCTTGAGATCAAGATCGAAGAACCATAGGAGAAATGAGATGTTTATGGTGTCTGTTATACTCACCAAGGCTCCTGCTTCAGCAGCAGAAGCAAGGTGAAGACCAGGGCTGAGTTTCTCATCGTCCCTGCCTCGAGCGTATCTCTGTTTGGCTCTTCCATAACTACAGAGAGAAAACGAATCTGTATCAGATCATTTAAACAAGATCCAGCGGTAAAAAGAAAAGAGGTGGAGACTCCACGACCTAACAGAAACGTGTTGGGGAGAGATCAAAAACAGTATCAACGCAACAACATCCTACGAGAAAAAGTGTAAGTAAGGCAAAAAGGAGAAGCCTTTCTTCACTTTAACAAGTCGAATCACAGCTTTTGGATGATAATAAATCAGAATGCAAGATATGTGCTAAACAAATATAACACTCACAAAAAGAAGTATAAGCCCCATGAAACAGTAGAACCGATTACAGCAGGGAAGAAACCGGCATAAAGTCCCCTCAAACCCTACGGAAGATTGAAACCAAATGAGTTATATCAGCTAAAGCAAAGAAAAAGGTGATAACTCACAAAATCCATGAACCAGAAACGTTGCTGGATTACTCTAGCGGAAATCACACACCCAGAAACCAGAAATCCTCTAATCAATAAACTAACAAAGTGGATAGAGATGAGGCAACCACATTGCATAGAGAAGGAAATACGAAAGATGCCAAGCTTCCCAAAACAGACGGACTCAAACAAAAAGAGTAAGAGAGTTTCTTCTCGCAAACCTCGAGACGGGCAATAGTGAAGACAGCGTGAGCTGTGTTCTTGTACGTCGGGAGAATTGACCCTCTACCGTCGTTGACTGTTCAATCAAGTAAGCAACTATTAACAAATCGATTTTTGGTCAGTTGGCACAAGTGAAAAGAGAAAATCAGACCTTGGAATCTCGTACGGACAACATCAAGAGGGTGCATAGCGGCGACAGTGGCGAATCCAGCGACGGCGCCGGCGGTGGCGTTTTCCCACTGCCACGGCGCCGCCATAAACGGATCCTTGGATGCAATCAATCTATCAAGCCGAGCTAATCGCGATTGCTTACAAAGGCAATTCGGAAGTTAAAGACACATCTGGCGCGTCAAAGAAGCGACAGGACAGGTGATGAAAGATTCGCCGTCCTCCGGTACGATCTCCGACTCGGAGTTTCCGTCCAAAGTTTGTGTTTGCTTTGAACACGACATCGTTTTAACCGAGGTAATAAGACCTAAGGTCCCCAAATCCAGAGATATTTTTTCAAATTGTCCAAGGCCCGATACTTCAAAATAACATTTAAACTCCCCCAGACTTTTAATTAATTCTAAAAAGGCCCCAATACTTCAGAAATCACATTACTCCCATACCATGATGAATTATACCGTAACCTCTGATTAGTTTCAAGAGTGAATCAGTTTTTTCACTAATAAGTTTCCCGCAAACCCACCACGAATAAATATATATATATATATA
>PKMM01019816.1:104582-118491 GCA_002933915.1 Eutrema heterophyllum
GCTCCCGAAATCCCCCCCCCCCGTATCGATCGACACCATCCAGTATCGGTCGATACCCGTCCAAGGATCTGTCAAGGACATTTCAAAGCAGCAATAATCGATCGATACCCCCCTATGTCGATCGATACTAAGACGACGCAGAAGCCTTGTATCGATCGACACCCATCCATTGTCGGTCGACACCCCTCGCAGACTGAGCCAGAAACTGTGAAAACACCCAAGATTGTTGTGGAACGTGTCTACAAGACTAGGGTGCCATATCCTTCGCCACCTATGCACCTCAGAAAGCCCATTACTGCAGAGAAGTTGCTTGCTTTTGAGAAGATGGTGAGGAAAATTCCTAATGAGATGTCTTTTGAAGAAGCATTGGAATACCGCCCTTTGCTTGGTTACTTCCGAAATTGCAGAGAAACTGAAGAAGAGATCAAGGCACTCTTCATCAACGCCAGAAGTACACCACCTCCGCTGAGGCAGTTGACCAAGAGGGAAGACCCATGAATATTCTCAGTTTCATGCTCTATTTGTGGAGTTGAATTCAAAGAGTCTCTCGTTGACTCGGGGGCTTGCGTCAATGTCATGTCAAGGGCAATTGCAGAGAGATTGCAAGCTGATATTCGATCTCCCAAGACATCTCTCACATTCGCCAACTGTATCACCTCACGGTACAATCCCTGATTTGATGGTCACAATAGGAGATTGTCTGGTTCCTACTGATTTTCAGGTTGTGGAGATGAGTGCAAGATCTACTACGCAGTTGATTCTTGGAAGACCGTTCATGGCTACGGTCGGTGCCATTATGGACACACCCAGCAAGAAAATCTCATTCTCATACATTGACAAAGGGGTGTACTACGAAGCCATTCCTACTAGAGGACCTCCCACACGTGTCTCTTGCATCGATGTTGCCACAGGAGAGACGTTGGTAGTTGATCTTTTGGAAGAGCCTCCTGACGAGCCCACTGTCATAGACTTTCTATATGGTCCTTCTATCATCACCAAGAAAGACATCAAAAAGGCTAAGGCAAAACCCGAGGGGACACAGAACTTGCATCGACCAAGAAGCCCTGGTATCGATCGATACCCTATTGGTATCGGTCGATACCCCACGCGCAGTGCTACCCATGTGACTTTAATCCCTCAGAAGTGTGATGGAGATTTGATTGAGTATAAGGTGAAGTGCAAAGGAACCTCAAAACCATTCTCCAAGGCCAGAGTCATTCTTACTCCGGAGCTGAAAGAGAAAGGCAAAAAGGTTATAGAGAGCATGCTGAGTAGGACTCTGAATATGCAAGTGTCTAGCTGTGGAACTTGCATGGACGTGAGTTCTCGCCCTCGCTCTGACTAATCACCTGAGCAAAGTCAAGCTCGTGACGTTAAACAAGCGCTTGGTGGGAGGCAACCCACTGGTGAGTCTATCCATACTTTTTCCTTTTATTTTTGGTTTTTGGTTTTGGTTTTGTGTCTTGTTTCACGTGCAGCAGATTCAGAAGAGCATTATCGATCGACACCCACCCAGTCTCGATCGACACCATCCACACGCCAAAGGAGCTAGGTATTTCTTAAGGGACCGTGAGCAACATATCGATCGATGTCAAATTTGCATCGACCATTTTCCCTTGTATCGATCGATACCACCATGGTATCGGTCGATACCCGTCACCCAGGTAAGCCTCCTCCGCTTTTCACCCATCCAGTCAACTCTTCTGCTTTCTTTTACCAACTCTAGGCTAGATAACACTGGGGATAGTGTTGTTTAAGTCTAGGGGAGGTAGTCGCTGATATTGTGTTTGTTTTTCTTAGAGTCAGTCGTTTTTGTGTCAAATTTGTTTTATTGAGTCAAAATTTTTTGGAGATTATGATCTTGTTCTTGACCCTATTGTTCTGACTTTGCTTCTAAGTGACCAGTGTTACAGAACCAGCTCTAGATCGACTAATGAAAAATCCAAAGGCTGACCAGTTAACTAGAAGACACACATGTTTCCAGCAGAGTTCTTTTAAAGCCTGAGACAAATTTTTGCACTTCATCGACGTGGTTAGTGTCCATAGAGCTTGATTCCTTATTCATATATGACAAAGGAACCCATGTGTTAAAAGTGATGGTATATCTCTCCCCTGTTATAAGTTAATAAATAAGAGCATAAAAGATGAAATGATTTTCTCCTAAGTAGAGGGTTAGGAATGTTTCCAACGATCTCATTATTCTACTTCGTGAGGGATGATCACACAGAGGATTGGAAGCGAGGCTAGGATTTTCCTATGATGCCATTATTCGCCTACACCCTTTGATACATTGAGAGGGAAGAATCGGGGATTTGGTGGCAAACACCATCAATACTCGCGTCTCATACCTTGATGTGTATATGCGAAAAGAAAAAAAGAGAGAACAAAATAAGAAATAAGTCTGGGGGAGAGAAAGTGATACAAAAAGTGTGAAATCGGGTGGTTCCTTGTCATGATATTGTATTGGAAAGAATCTAGAAGGTTCTTGGTATTAATCATAGTGATGAAACTGGCGATGAAGGGTTTAATTGAATGATGTTGTGAGATAATGTGTGTAGTCTGGGGAAGCTGCGAATGCCTAAGGAGAAGTACATGGTGGTGTTAGGTGACATTTGGGTGCTTGGGAAAAGGGTCATTGCAATGCTTCATGAACAGGCGAGTCTCCGTGTTTTCAAACCTCTTTCTCTGGTTTAGTCTTCTATTTGCTTGAGGGCAAGCAAAGGCTAAGTCTGGAGGAGTTGATATATCATGGTTTTACCCCTTTTAGACCATGATATAGGTCCTATTTATGGAGTCTTTCTAGTATTTTGTAGTGTTTTAGAGTCTTTTACAGGTTTTAGCATGTTTGGAGCATAATTGGAGATATTGAAGCATTTTGGAGCATTTTGGAGCATATGGAGATGCAGAGTCATGCAGAGACATCAGACGTTTGGCATTCGTTGAAGAATTTCCCACCGATGGATTGAGCTCCAATTTGGATACAAGACAGATCAATGGATTAGCTTTCATTTGGAAGTGGTTTGAGGCCATTCCAACGGTGCGATCAAAATTTATGCCAGTTTTCGTGGAGACAGTCTAGTCTGGCAAGTAGAAGAGTCGACACAGAGGATGAGTATCGACCGATACTACCTAGTGCCGATAGATACTCACTGCAGGAAAACAGGAAACGCGACTTTTTACAAGCCTGAAGAGTTTACAATTTGGTCCAGAAGTCTTTAATTATTACAAAAAGCCCCATAACGTGTTTTAGCATTATAATTAGGTTTTCCAGCCACTTTTGTTGATTACGCATTATTCTACTTTGGTTTTTGGAGAGACAACTCTGAACTCTTGTTTCTTATTGATTTCTTTGATGATCTATTCAATCATATTGCTTGTTTCAATCACCATGTCTGAGTAGATCCCTTGTTAGGGTCAGGGTTCTCATAAGGGTTTTTTTTTAATGTTAGGTTAATTGATTGGTTAGGATTCACCATCTGAATTAGTTCTTCGCCTTAGGTTGTTCTCATAGCTAATTCTAGGTTGACGAATCTAGAACTTAGATCTTAGGATAATTAGTTAGGCACGAGAGTGCGATTAATTCCCTGACATAACCTAGGGTGAGCAAAATAATTATTCGCATGTACTCCTACATTCCCCACTCCATATTTTTCAGAGAACTGACATGAGATGCAAAATACTTTTTTCTGTCAAATCTTGAAACAACTTTCCAAGGGTATAAACAAAAATTATTAAGGAACTCTTATCCAGCGATTATCAACTTGATATTTTACCTCAAGAACCCAAATCCTTGAGCCACAATAAGACAACAAGACTTATGCAAATCTTTCGGGGTGCTGCATCGGTGTACTGCACCCCGATGTCAAAAGTTGAAAAACAGAACTTATTTCGGGGTGCTGCATCGGTGTACTGCACCCCGATATCAATCCTCAGAACTTCACAGGAGAATCCTCGGTTTGATGCATCGGTATAAGGCATACCGATGTGATTCTTTCGGAGAAAATCAGGACATACATCGGCATTGTGCGTCGGCGTACTGCACCCCGATGTGACTTCCCAGAAATCCAACAGGAGAATCCTCGGTTTCGTGCATCGGTGAGGTGTATACCAATGTGATTTCTCCGGAGAAAACATTTGATCCACGTCGGTATGGTGCATCGGGGTGATGCATCGGTATGAGGTACACCGACGTCACTTCCCAGAAATCCAATAGGAGAATCCTCGGTGTCCCACGTCGGCATACTGCACATCGATGTGGCTTGGCCCAGTTAAGTCAACTTTCTCCTGCACGTTGACTCAGTTTGGAATGGTCTGATTTACTCGATTTTAACCGGTTTAACATGATTTTTGACCAATTCCAACCGGGTTTGACCCTCTTTGATCGAAAAATCTCTCTCTTCTTTCTCCTTTGGTCGCGAAACTTCTTCTTCTTTCTCCTCACTTGCGATTTTCCTCAAAAAATTTCACAAGTATTCTCTCAATTCTCAACCAATTTTCGTGTTTCAAAAACCCATGTGCTCGATTTCTTGAATTATTCATCATCCTCATATCGATTTCGACCCCCATTCATCAACAAGGTATGCTCTCTCTTACCCATGGCAAATCCATGTTTTTCACAAAAATTTGAAATTGTTAAAAATGCTTGAGTGAGACTCGATGTTAGGTGGGAATGCTTTGGTTTGATTGCTTGTTGTATGGGCTGGCGATTTTTTGAGCAAACATGGAAGAATCGTGGTGAAAATTTGATGCCTAGGGTTCATGAGAGTGAATAGTGACGAAAATCCAAAAATTTTGGGAAATTTGCTTGATTGTTGGGGATCTTATTAGCTATTGCATGCCTTAGCTATTCTTGAAAGAAGTCATAAGGATTTGGCATGTCACATTGGCAAATTTGTGAAATTATTCATCATGATTCAAAATTTATTAGAATTTTTGCAACTTTGGCTGATTGTGATTTGTCTCTCTCTTAAAGGCACAATGACATGCACCAGGGATCAACAAAACTTCGAAAAACCAGCACATGCTCCTCGTAAAGAAACGGGAAAAGGAACTACCTCAAGAGCTCAAAAGGAGAAAGCTGAAGGGAAGAAGGTTGCATCGCAAAAAGAAGTCGTTGCAAATGAAAGCGGAACCGAGAGTGGAAGTGACCGGCCTGAGATTCAAAAGAAGAAGGCCCCTAAACCAAAAGAAAAACCGCCAACATATTCAGAGCTTTACAAGAAGTTCATGGGAGTTGGTTTCAAGGCGACTAAGTACTCGGACCACGTCCTACTCTGAGAACTCGGAATCCAAGATGATATTAGACTCCTCTGCAAGAACATGGGTCTCGAGAAGTTTTTCTACATGGCGTTCCCCGCCTACCAAATCGCCATGTGCCAGTTTTTGGCTTCCTTGTCCGCCACCTTCTACAAGTTTGGGAAGCCTCTCGATAACGAAAACCACGGGTTTATTGAGTTCCGGGTTAATCGTACGCACTACAAGATGACATTCCGTGAATTGAGTGCAGTATTTGGGTTCCCGGTAGAAGGGACATCATAAGCTAAATACTTCTTCTTCCCCCCAGAGGAACTCGAGAACTTGTGGAAAACCATTGGGAGTGGTGCTTTCAAACCAGGAGAATCGAAAGGAGCTCTCATTCGTCATCCCGCCCTTCGCTATGCACACAAGATGCTTGCTTATACACTATTTGCTAGGCGCGAAACGGGCATGTTCTCGAAGATGAGTTGGGATTGTTGGACATCGGGTGAGCACCGTTTCTTGTTACTTTCTCGAATGGGGTTAGAGTCAAAGGAGAGTCTTATCGGCCTAATCTAGCCTCGGTCCTTGTCCGGTACCTCCTTCACTACAAGGATTGGGTGTGGACATCGACAGACAAGACCCCACAATTGAGCGTAGGCGGGGTTATCACTCCTATATTAGAAGCTTGTGGGATCAATGCGGGATCGGTCAAAGAAGGGAACAAAGTTGGGCTCACAGCTGGAATAGAGCATATAGATGCGTTCTACCTCAACAAAGCACGTTTTCTAGGAGGAAAGATTGGGAGTTCTTATGCCTACAGGTTCGAGCCCGACATAAAGGACGTGGTGAAGATTATGCTACCGAATCAAGCTCTCACCACGGTTCATGAACGGAGCAACATAGCATTCTTCCCGACTAGTGACCAGCTCTATAACCCCGCCATTCACCCAACACTTGAAGCCATTCGCAAACCGGGGTCACGTGGAACAAGGTCTTCCGCGCGTACAAATGAAGGCTCAACTAATGCTGGTGATGAAGAGGAACCTCAAGGCACAAAGAGCCCCATTTATGGAAGTGAGCGCTATTACTTCCAACCGTACGGTAAACCAATTATCGACACCGCTTCACGCCAAGCGCATCAACAAATCAAACTCCTTCAACGGTGGAACAAATGGCAAGATAAGGCCATAAGGAAGTTGATAAAGACGCTAAAGGGAATGAAGAGCCAAGCCAAGGATATGAAGAAACAAATCGAGGAGCTAATGGCAAAGGTTACCGGAGCGAGCTCGTCTCACGGTCAAGAGGTGCAAACTGAAAACGAAGGGACCGGTGAGAACGACATGAATGTCAAGAGGCGCCACTATTTCCATGGAAACACGGAGACCCATATCAATGACGAGCAACCACGCACTTCTTCCCATGAGTGGCGTAGAAGAAAGAGGAGAGCGGTGAGATCACCAACGCTGTGCTCGAGCAACATGTCCTACTAAATGGGCACATCCTCCTCGGTCAAATTCTAAAAGGTAACACTCTATTTTTGTAAATAATTTTTGTTTATGTTTGCATTTTTCTTAGTTTCTTCTATTTCGGTACTTTCTACGGATTTTCTTATACACCGAGACGGTGTTAAGTAAGTTCGGGGGAGGTACCCGTTGCTAATCTTGTGTTTTGTTTTGTTTTATTTTTCTTGAGTCTCATGCATCCATATATTGCATAGAAAAAACCAAAAAAAATCGAAAAATTTGAAAAAAAATACAAAAAGTAGTCATATAGTTTTTGCATTGCATTCTTCTTTCTTATTTTTAGGATTGAGTCTAGAAACATTTAGAAACACATTGCATATGCATAAGGAGCAATGATAGAAACAAAAGCTTAGCATTTCATTCAATGTGATGCCCTTGTTAATCATACTATATTGCTTGAACATCTCTTGAAAAACTTGAAAAACTTCGTGCTTTGAACTCTCCACTTGAAACTTATTGTCTTGTCGATGTTTGCTTAATTTGAAACCAACTCCTTGACTAATTGGACTTAATTGAACTTAATTTTTTCACTTATAGGCTTGTGTATGCTTAACCATGGTCACCTTAAAACATCCAAGTCATCTTTGCATTAATCTTTACCACTCTTGTTGACTAGGGTGGCCATTTTCACTTATAAATGGTTTCCCCACATTTGAACCCAACCATTTCTTTCTGCCCTTGATGATTTTGTGAGTGAGGCCTCTTTTCTTGATAGTACTATACTTGTAAAATCTTGTAAGTGTCGAGAACGACAAAGGATAGCTTCCATTTGCTAGGTTTGTTGTTCTTGTGAATTTGGCTAGTGATTAGGAAGGGAATTGAGAATGATGTTGAGAGTTCTTGGTGTTTGGGGAATGAGAAGGAAAGAAAGATCATGCATGGTTTGAGAAATGAGATTCCTAGAAAAAATAAGTATAAGAAAAATTCGATTCTAGTTTGATAAGAAAAGAAACTCCCCCTATAAATGAAAGAAAGAAAAGATAAGCGAAAAAGAAAGGGAAAAGGAGTAGTGATGAAAGAAAAGAAAAAGAATCGAAAGAGCGAAAAGAATTTTCTAAGGAATGATTTGAAAAGAGAAATGATCAAAAGGGTAGAGGTTTAACTTGCTAGAAGAAAAGGGAAACACTTGGGTAGAGATAGTTAATTAGATACCCAAAGCTTAGGGAAGGGTAGAACAATGGAAGTGAATACTTTGTATGTGTTAATTGTTCCGATCTTCTTTGCTTTTGCGAAGTGTTTGTACTCCATTTTTGTAGAGTTAACCACACAATTGATCTCTTGTTCATATTGATAAATCTTTGTCTTGTTCGACCGATTGGTCTATAGATCACTTGTCCATTTGTGGGACCGCACTTTGACACGAATAATTAAATGTGAGAGTTGGTTGATATGACGGTAATCGGATACTTGACTTTGAGTGTAGAGAATAAAATTTGGAGTTGTGATAAGCCTAGAGAAGTTAGAGTAGAGTGATTAAGAAATATGTTCTTGTAATATGTTATCATTTTCTAAGGACATCATGGTGAATGCTTTGCTAGCTTCTTTTGATTTGATCTCCCACCTTCAAACCTCTTCTTCGACTTGTTTATTTTGTTTGCTTGAGGGCTCGATTTTTCGTGCTCTATACCATTCTCTCATTCATTCTCACGATTTACTAGGTATGTAACATGAATTTTCACCTTTTCAATCCATGCACCAAGTTTCAATTTTCGACTTTCAGGCTCTTAGAACTAGTTTTTTTTGGATGATTATCACTTGATTAGTGTGTTCTAGGCCTAGTCGAACCTTGCCTTACGTTTCATTACGCTTGGTTTGCAATTTTGGAATTTTTGGATTTGTGTTCTTCGTGACTGCTCGATACAAGTCTTAGTATCGATCGATACTACCACAGTATCAGTCGATGCTAACACTTTCACTTGGCCGAAATTGCTTTGTTTGAGAGAGATGTTGGATTTATGCTGTGTTTCGTGTTTGTTGATGATGCATATGGGACCTAAGAAGGGAACACGCACTGAAACCGCATCCAGCTCCAACCCACCTGAGAAAGAATACGCGTTGCCCGCTTGAGTCGAGTTCCTAGAAGACGGGGTTTGGACAGTGGGAACGGTTATTGCTTGTCTCACCGAGAACCGCTACAAGGTTCGGACCGCAAATTCTACAGACTTCACTGTGATATTCGGTAGACACTTACGAGACGCACCACCAGAGGCACCTGCGCCTTCATCACCGTTGCCTCCTCGCACGATTGTTCGATTTCCATGGCCTAAGATCAGCGAGAAGGCTAGAATCCGTTTGAGGGACGACTACGAGGGGACTGACAAGGAGATTACAGAGACTAGGGCTTGCATGCACATGCCTATTTCAGAGGAATGGGACGACTATGATTCCATATTCTATAACGCCTGGCTGGAGGTTGATGTGCGCCCCACTCGGTTTATGAACACGCACACTATGCGGCATCTGGGTTTCGACAGAGAGCTTGATGGTTTGATCTGGAAGATCGGACTGGGGACGATGCCTACGCGGCAATATGACTTATACCCCGACTTGGTCCGCCAGTTCCTCGCATCTGTCCGCGTCTACTACACTGGTGAGCCTCCAGTGACTGCACAGCAGGGTGTGCTGACGTTTCTGATTCGCGGTGTGCGCTACAGGATTTCTTTTCAGGAACTTTGCGACATATATGGGTTTAACAGAGACTTCTCGAGATGCGAGCTACCTTGTAAGTTTATGGACATCGATGCGTTCTGGTCTCATTTCGGGCATGGGGCTTATAACAGCAAGACCACTACGCAGATGGACGTACGCCATCCTGTCATGCGGTGCCTTGTTAGGATCTTGAGCAACACTCTGTTGTGCAAGATGGAGCCTAATAAGATGCGAGTCGCTGAGCTGATTGTGCTATCCATCGGGATTGGGGACATTATTGACGATGAGGCTTACGAGTGGCCTGAGATGGACCTTGAGGTCAACCTAGGTGCAGTTTTCGCACACCATTTGGAGTCCTTGAAGGTCAAGCCTTTTACAGGACGTGGCAAGACTTCTCGGACTGCGGATCGCCAGAAGACCGAGACGGTGGGTAGTCTTCTCACTCCCTCTTTCTGCACCTAGGGATTAGCACTACAAGCTGTTCGATTGTGACTTCCCGCGAGCTGATGGACGAGGCGCACTTAGAGCACCTGCAGTGGCTGAAACCTCACAGGCGTTTGGTTTTCAGTACTTCTGTTGGGGACTATCTGGTTCAGCTCCCCAACACAGATCTGGCTGACATAGGTGATGACCCCGCCTGTCACTTGCCGTCGAGGCTCTGCTACTAGAGCACGTCCACCAGCTGCTGGCCCTGCTGGGGTCAATCACGCCGCACGCCCACACATACTGCTGCTGTGCTTTCCCTTCCTCCACCACCTGAGATGGAGCTGGATCCCTTTCAGCGATATGTAATCGCAAGTCTGCAGACGATCTGGACCGCCATTTCCAGTTGCAGCTGCATGGCGCCTCAACATCATGCTTCTTCACGTTCACCGCGCACGCCTCCTGATGTTGGTCTATCTGGTACTGCGGGCGATGATTCTGATGCCACTGAGGAGGATTAGTCCTCTTTCTATCTGATTATCACGTTTGTTTTTTTTTTCTTTTTTTTTTTTCTTTTGAACTTTTTGTGTCTTTTGTCAGCACTTTCTTATGATTTTGAACTTTGTTGGATTATGCGATTATGTTTCTTTGTTGCTTTTAACCTGTGTCTTAGTGATCTAACAGTGCTAATTCTAACACTTTCAGATCCTTTGACTCAATTGACTGCAACACTTGACATTCTAGTTGAAACGGAGCTGCATGTGTCGACTTCATCATGGTATCGATCGATACTATGTTTGTGTCGGTCGATACTCACACCCCAGTTCGGTAACAACTTCTTTTTCATAATTCCAACTCTGTTCTTTTGATTTCTTTTGCTTTCTCTAGGCTAGATAACACTGGGGATAGTGTTGTTTAAGTCTGGGGGAGGTAGTTGCTGACAACGTTTTTCTTAGAGTCAATCGTTTTTGTGTCAAATTTGTTTTATTGAGTCAAAATTTGTTGGAGATTATGATCGTGTTCTTGACTCTTTTGTTCTGACTTTGCTTCTGAGTGTCCACTGTTACAGAATCGGTTACAGATCGACTAATGAAAAATCCAAAGGCTGACCAGTTAACTAGAAGACACATATGTTTCCAGCAGAATTCCTTTAAAGCCTGAGCCAAATTTTTGCACTTCATCGACGTAGTTAGTATTCACAGAGCTTGATTCCTCATTCATATATGGCAAAGGAACCCATGTGTTTAAAGTGATAGTATCTCTCTCCCCTGTTATAAGTTAATAAATAAGAGCATAAAAGATGAAATGATTTTCTCCTAAGTAGAGGGTTAGGAAAATTTCCAGCGATCCCATTATTCTACTTGGTGCACACAGAGGTTGGAAGCGAGGCTATGATTTTCCTATGATGCCATTATTCGCCTACACCCTTTGATACATTGAGAGGGAAGAACCGGGGATTTGGTGGCAAATATCATCAATACTCGCGTCTCATACCTTGATGTGTATATGCGAATCAAAAAGAGAGAAAAAAATAAGAAATAAGTCTGGGGGAGAGAAAGTGATACAAAAAGTGTGAAATTGGGTGGTTCCTTGTCATGATATTGTATGGGAAATAATCTAGAAGGTTCTTGGTATTAATCACAGCAATGGCGATGATGGGTTTAATTGAACAATGATGTGAGATAATGTGTGTAGTTTGGGGAAGCTGCGAATGTCTACGGAGAAGTACATGGTGGTTAGTCTTGGAACTGGTTAGGTGACATTTGGGTGCTTGGGAAAAGGGTCATTGCAATGCTTCATGAACATGTGAGTCTCCGTGTTTTCAAACCTCTTTCTCTGGTTTGGTCTCTTATTTGCTTGAGGGCAAGCAAGGGCTAAGTTTGGGGGAGTTGATATATCATGGTTTTTACCCCTTTTAGACCATGATATAGGTCCGTTTTATAGAGTCTTTCTTCTATTTTGGAGTCTTTTAGAGTCTTTTACAGGTTTTAGCATGTTTGGAGCATAATTGGAGATATTGTAGCTTTTTGGTGTATTTTAGAGCAAAACAGAAGTTCGTGTAGCTGAGTACCCGAATTGGAGCCTCAGTATCGATCGATACTACCCTAGTATCGGTCGATATTCACTGCAGCAAGACACGGGCAGCGACTTTAATGAAGAGTTGAAGAATTACAAAATTGCCCAGAAGACTTTATTATTTACAATTTAGCCCAAAACATGTTTTAGGTTTATAATTAGGTTTTTCAGCCATAGAGGAGGGACACACTTTATTTTGGGACGCATTATTCTACTTTGGTTTTTGGAAGAGACAACTCTGAACTCTTGTTTCTTATTGATTTCCTTGATGATCTATTCAATAATGTTTATTGTTTTAATTTCCATGTCTGAGTAGATCCACTTTAGGTTCAGGGTTCTCATAAGGATTTTCTCTGAATGTTAGGTTAATTGATTGATTAGGATTCACCATCTGAATCAGTTCTTCGCATTAGGTTGTCCCCATAGCTAATTCTAGGTTGACGAATCTAGAATTTAGATCTTAGTATAATTGGTTAGGCACGAGAGTGCGATTAATTACCTGACAGAACCTAGGGTGAGCAAAATAACTATTCGCAAAGAGATTTGGTTTAGTTGTTTTGTGAACATATCAAACTTGAATTGAAAGCTGGTTTAGACTTTAGGATTCGCAAAGAGATTTGGAATTCTAGGATTTAGACTTAGATAGTTTTCGCAACGAGAGTTGGTTAGTTATACTTTAGTGATTTGAGTTCAAGAACCGCGCTAAATCTGAATCTTGTTAGTTAGTTTATCTACATTCATTGAATTCCTGAGAAATACCCTAAGTCTATCTTTCCTCCATTGAATTACAACTCGTTTAATTTACGTTATTGCTTTATGTTTCAATTGATTGACTTAGCTTAATTCGAATCTAATTAATCTATTGTGTGATTATCTTGAGTCTTTGTGGTTCGACCCCTAATATACTGCAACTACTGCTTAGTACTTTTTAGGGTATTAATTTGAGCATATCACCCATCCTCAAGATTTTCATCTAATTCCCGAACTTGACAAACAAATTTTTTTTTTTCTTTCAAAACTCTTCTTAACCACAAACGTATAAACTCAAAACGCAAACCACATCAAACCACAACCCTTTCTACACCTTAGTTACTAGGGAATTTCTTTCTTATCTCTTGTTTTCTTTTCTTTTATTCCTCATTTGAGATTTTTCACAAGAGTTGTTTTTTGTTTCTTATTTAATTCTCCATTCCTTAGAACTTCTTACACAACATGGTTTTGCTATTTCTTTCTTTTATATTCCACTTCCCATTTCTCATTCTCAAACCAATTCCACCAATCCCAACCAATAACCCTTGCAAAACCCTATCCAATGGAAGAAAGAGCTTGTCGTTTCTATCTCGAAAGATTTTATACATGAAAGCGCATAGAAAAGACCTCACTCAACAATAAGCACATGGGTTTAAAATGAAAGGTTTTGGGTTTTGGGTGTGGAACCATCCTAAAAAGGAAGATGGCCATTCGAGTTAACAAGTGTGGCAGAAAAGGATAAGATAACTCGAATGCTCATGTAAAACCATAATTAAGATATAAAGCCCATGAGCGAGATAATTAAAGTTCATTTTCGTCTAATAAAGATGGAGTTGATATCAAATTTAACAAGCATCAAAAAGACAATGGATTTCAAGCGGAGAGATCAAAGTACGAAGTTTACAAGCCTTTTAAAAATCATTCAAGCAATGTAAAACCATTATCGAGGGCATCACAATGAAAGCTTATCATACATGTTTTATGAACTCCCATGCACATGAATGCTAACTATATGATCTAGACTCAATCCTAAAATGGAGATGAGACTATGCAAACTGCATGCTTGTTTTTTTTTTTTTTTCGTTTTTTATGCAATTGAAAATATACAATGCAATGACTCAAGAAAATGAAAATAAGACAAAATACACAATGTTAAAACACAAGAACCTCTCCCCCGGACTTAAATCACACCGTCTCGGTGTGAATTGAGCCAAAGAGAGAGTAAAACAAACACAAACAAAAACAAAAAC
>PKMM01019816.1:119286-131171 GCA_002933915.1 Eutrema heterophyllum
CGACTAATTATATTTATCGAGATATTACTTTGTGTATATTAGTGATTGTTATAATATATATATATATATATATAATGCAATTTAATCTCAAAAATTATATATAGTTTGTGAGATTTTAATAGTCTTTTTTGAATC
The DNA here is from genome assembly GCA_002933915.1 of Eutrema heterophyllum. NCBI lineage: Eukaryota > Viridiplantae > Streptophyta > Magnoliopsida > Brassicales > Brassicaceae > Eutrema > Eutrema heterophyllum. The sequence goes on from PKMM01019816.1 coordinate 119,422, forward strand.
TATATATGTCCCATTTGGAAAACATATTATTTGGTCGAACACTAATAAGTTAGTATACCAAAACCAACTAAAAATGTAACAAATTAATCAAATGTTATTTAATAAACATAGTATTTGACATAGAGATAAAATATTATGCATCACTTTTTCAAATCAATAAAATAAGAGTTTTCATCATTTTCAGTTTCATCATAATTATATATGTTTTTTATGAAAACAACAAAAATTAATAAAGTTAAAAGTTATTCTCTTTCCTTAGCTAGTTTAACCAATACAAATTTATGATGTAGTCTACTAAATTGAAAAACAAACTGTTAAACACAACTCTTGCTTTCAGATTCATGACAATTTTAATTTTGACCCATACAATAGATGATATAAAATGGATTTTGAAACTAATTTAAAATCACAAAAAATCGGTGAATTAAATAGATTTTTTGTCAATTTTATCTTGGAAGAGGTTGAGACCGGACTTTTGTCTGGTAGCATATTGGTTGTAGTAACTTTTCAATGATTTATACATGACTTCTTCCAATTATAGTGAATAAGTTTTTTCATCATATTCAGTTTCATTCTCGTTATATCTGTTTCTATGAAAACAATGAAAAAAGCAAGACAGTCAAAAAGTATTCTCTTCCTTAACTACTTTAATCAATACAAATTTTTAATTTAATCAACAAATCGAAAAACAAACTAATAAACACAACTTTTGTTCTCATATCAATAAAAAAAAAATTGAAACCAAGACAATATATGAATATGAAATGAATTTTGAAACAAATTTATAATAACAAAAAAATATTTTTTTTTTTAAGTTTTACCTTCAAGAGATAAAAACCAGAATTTTGTCTGGTGACATATTGGTTGTAGTAACTTTTCAATAGTTCATCGATGAGATCATAAGCCAAAGCGATGAAGATTTATTTCTCTTATTTATGAATCATTGCAAAGAATATTGAAGTAACAAACATTATTTTATATCTGAGAAAATTGGTTTACACATGGTCATTTTTCTTTTATTGTAGTCGTCTTTCTCAATCCATGGGTGAATTCTTTCTCATGCAGTTCTTTATTCTTTTTATATTCCATTAGAACATAGTTTTGATCAATAAGACAATTAAGTATGCAAAATAATTACAACTTACATTAAAATTCACAAAAATGAATAACAACTCAAAACAGAACTCCAACATTGATCTATGTAATTTCTTCGATCCTTTTTGCACAATATATTTCATGCGATCGTGTGGAAAGTTTTTATAGACATGTGACAAAAATTTAGATACTAATGTAGATTATAATTATTAGTTAATTAAAATCTTACGTGGAAAGCTTCAAAATCAAGTAACTTCAATTTTTTATAAGTAATAGATATATTTTTTTATAGATAATAAATTATTTTTGTAAGAAAAATGGTAGTAAAATTATTTCATCATAATAAACAAAATGTTCTCTAAATGTGTGTGTATACACACGTAAATAGATTTTACTATTATATTTATTTTTAGTTATTTATATAATTTAAAAAAAATTCTTACTTTAATATCATGTTGGTTTTTTGTTGTTAATGAAAAATAGTATACATAATTTCCTTATTTTTATATTTTTATTAACAATAATTTTAGAAATTGGAAACTTTTTTAATTTTGAACAATTATCATGTTTATGAAAATTTTATACATCATTTCTTTTTTTTTGAACAATAATATTAAAAAATGGAAACTTTCTTAATTTTGAATGTTGACGGGGACCAATAAAATTGATTGTTTAAAATCTTATATACACCGTTAGAGACCTATAGCATTAACTTTTATTAGTAATAGACTAGTGATATTAAATTTAGAAAGTACTATTTTAGACGATTGCCCAATACTTAAAAAAAAAAATTACTCAGCAACACTTCGTCACAGGCTTTTATTTCCATTGGGGACAATCACTAAATTTAGGATGTTCTGGACGAGCCGAACAAATGTCTCGAACTAATCTGGCCAATCTTTCTCAAGAGTCCCTTGGCGTTGGCGGCAAGCATCTTGTTGTTACATGTACTTTCAATCAAATATTGTGGACTTTTTGGTACATGTATTCCCAATAAGATTAAATCTTTCATTTGGTCAAATCTTTACCAAACGAAAAAGCTGTTTCCATGGATTTATGATATTAAAATTGAGAGATTAACCTGAAAAATAAGCTACGCAAAACAATTGCGCCTGTATTTGTTTTTACTTGGTTGACCATTGACCAAGTCAAAAAAACAATACTACTTACTATTGTGGAAGCAAAACTAATAATAATAATGGTATTGTGTGCTTAACAAATAGATACGGCTGCCAGAATAGGACAAACACATAAAAACGGTAGATAATGACAAAATCATTGAGAAACAGCTTCAACTGCTCTCCCTCACAAAACCAACCAAATTATTTTTTCTCTTTTGTTTTCGTGCACAACAAAGAAGAACAAATTAACATAAACAACATCACCGGATAAAATTTTGGTTTTTCAAATAGTTTTTTTGGTCTTTCATTCAGCTTCGAGAATAAAAAAACACTGATATTTCTTTTCACGTCTTTCATGAAACGGAATTTGCCTGCATTTAGAAAAATTAAAAAGTCCAGCCCAATTTCTCCAATTCTCATTCGGCCCGATACAGCGAGAAAGCACCAAGCTCCGCAACGGGCCTACTAATCCAATTTAAGGTTCTCAGACTAACAGTATACAAAGCACAAAGCAACAAAGATACATATTGCTCCTTGAATTTATATATCAAAGGAAGCGTTAAAAGAAAAAAGGAAAGAAATATTTATCTAAAAAAAGATACATATATATAGATAAGCAAGAACAGAGACCACATACATCATCTCAAGAACATAAAAAGAGCCAGACACTCATTCACACTCCTCTCTCACACTCGTATATAACACATCGCAGGACGTAGACATAAAAGCAAACGTACAACGACCATATGCGACTGCGTTACAAACCCTCCTTTATTTTTATATTTTTATAACTATAGACGTTTGTTCCAAGTTTAAATGGTATATAGCTTAGCGACCACCACCACCCGGAAGCTTTTCCTTGATCTTGTCCACCACCCCCTTCTTCTCATGGCGCTCGCCACCGTAACCTCCAGCATCATAACCGGTGGTAGTTCCCGTCCCCGTCCCCATCCCTTGAGATTGATCAGCACCACCACCAGGAACCTTTTCCTTGATCTTGTCCACCATCCCCTTTTTCTCGTGGCGCTCGCCACCGTAACCTCCGGCATCATAACCGGTGGTAGTTCCCGTTCCCGTCCCCATCCCCATCCCTTGAGATTGACCAGACTGATCATGATGACCTGGCAACTTGTCCTTAATCTTACCCGTTATCCCCTTCTTCCTCCTCCCACCTTGTCCATCCTCCTCCTATTACATATCGTATAACATCGGAATTATTAATACAGAACGAAGAATTCATATACACACAAATACACGAATGTTTATATATATATCGGTAACGTATATACCGAGCTAGAGCTGGATCCAGATCCAGAGCGGTGAAGCATTCCTCCCAAGCCACCACCACCGCCACTTTCCTTATGGAGTTGTTCCTGGCCGTGGTGCCTACCTCCTGCGCCAGCTCCCAAGGCTCCGGTCCCACCCGTGGCTCCTCCGCCGTATCCTCCACCAGCTCCATAACCTCCTCCTCCTCCGGTCGCTCCTACACCGCCAATCGGGTTACCGTACGCGTCCAACTGTTGGAGCGGGTTTCCGTATTCGTTGGTGGCCTGAGCTCCGGGTCGGTTCTGGTGAGACGCCATCGATCTTCTCCTTTCTTCTTCTAAGAAAACACTTTCAGTACGTAGCTAAAACAATGTACGTCTGTTTGATATGAGATGAGTATTGATTGATGAAGGTTCGTTAGCGCATGGAAGGTACTTTTTATAGTCCGGTTTCGGATATGGATCAACTATTAAAGGGTTAGTGAATCATAATTTGGAAAGTGACACGTGACAGCCGTAGAAAATGTCGCGTGGCTCTTCGAGACACGTGTCCGTAACTAAAGCGGATCCGTTTATATTAATAATTAAAAGAAAGTGTTATGGGATATTTTACGAGCTTTCAAAGTACGTACGTGTTCATAAGGATCCCATGACAAGGGTGATGAATTAATATATTAATCTTATTAGAGAAGGGGGAAAGCAAAACATATCTGTCCATTTTATTCTTTACGTCGGTAAAAAAAATATCTGTCCATTTTCTTCTTTGCGTCGGTCGATATTTAGACACGTAACCCTTGTCCTATTTGAAAACGATGCGTCTTGTCTTGTCTTGTTGTTGCAGATTAATTAATTAGTTTTTTTCTTTTCTTTTTGTAGATTATTTCCATACAAAGATTGGGTGTATTCGAATTTCGAAATAAACTTGCCTGGATCTGAGAGATTTGGGCTTATGTCATTTTATCTGGACTGAAGAATCACTTAGATAAGCCCATGGACTAAAAATAAGGCCCTATACTTAGATCTTGATTTCCGAAATTTATGCTTTGATTTTCCAAATCTTTAAAACACTAAAAGGAAAAGAAGGTTATTTTTGGCTTCTGATGTTGTTGAGTGAGCCAATAAACTGAGATGGAAAATGAAACTAGGACACTATGCGCTAGATTCTCTTTCTGGTGATTTTTAAGGTTATCGTTTGCTTCTCCTTATCTCGTGTTTCTGTCTCATCTCTCTGCGTGGTCGAGCTGTGTTTAAAATTTGGTAGAATATATATATATATATATATATATATATATATATTCCCATTTATGATATCTACGAGAACCTNCAGCATAGCAAGTTTAAGTTTTCTATGTTATTCGCGTGGGTTATATGCTTCATCTTTGAACATGAGAGCAGAGACCACCAATTATGATAGATCACAAATTCTGATAAAAATAAATTTGATGTTTTTTTTTTGTTTAATATGCAGCAAGTTCTTGCAATTGAAAAGGCACAAGCATCAAATCCTGCCAATGAGGAGGTTGGTTTTGATGAATTGATGGATGTAAGTCCAATGGGGCTCTCTTTGAAATGTTCATCTATCTATGTACATGATATTTTATGCTTATGTGTCTTATGGTACTGACTTGTTCACGTTATGTAGGACCCGGAGCTAGAACCGAGCTAACCGAACTGAACTGAACCGACATTTTGTAATTTCGGTTATGGTTCGGTTATTTTCGGCAACATTTCAAAATTAATTTCGGTTCGATCGGTTAACCGAATTTTTTTTAAAAATCAAGTTTTTTTTTAATTGTTTTTTTGAAAATAACTAAAAATACCCGATTTTCCCCGCAAATACCCGAACCGAATTACCCGAAATAACCGAAAATATCCGAAATAACTAAAAATACCCGAAATAACCAAAAATACCCGAAAAAATACCCGAAAATAACCGAAAATAACCGAAAATACCCGAAATAACCAAAAATAACTAAAACTATCCGAATTAAACTAAATTTCCCATAAATTCGGTTATTTTCGGTTATCAAAAAAAATAACCGAACTACTTGATAACCGAAAAACCGAATTATCCGAACCGAATTACCCGAACTCCCGGCCCTAATTGTGACCATGCAAGTACGATGCTAGCTGCAATACCCTCTCTCACATCACATCAGTCTCTTTTTTTCTTTTCTGATTGATATTCAGAACTGAACCTATGCGCTTGATCATTGTAGGATTAAGCATCGGAAGACCCTTGCACCTAGACATGTGGACACAAAGTTTATTAAGATGAACGCAGAGGTCAGTAAAACCACTTGAACGCTCCCTTCTTTGTAACGAAACTCGCAATCAAGACTTTTCCGTGTGTTATCCTTTTCAGGTCATTCCTACATTCTCACTCGTCTTTTACTTTACGCCAGAAATGGGTCTTTTAATCGTTAACAAGAGTGTTGAAATCATAATTCTTCAGCAAGGGAATAGCGATGGATAGGCTTGTGTGGGGTTTCAAGATCTAGGTGCCGAGGACAATTTCACTACGAAGAAGCTGGAGAATCTGCTGGTTAAAAAAGGTTGAACCAATCTCTCTCGATCGCATCTAGCGGCTTTTGCTAGTTATAGTTTACAGCTTTGGTCACACACACTGTATGAATATATATATNCAACGTATAAATATAAATATATAAATATATATATATATATATATATTTCTTTATCACAGGAATGCTTAGCGAGAAGAGAAAAGAGGAGGAGGAGGAGGAGTACGAGTATCAAGAAAGCATACGTCGGTCCGTTAGGTCGTCAGGGAATGTTTCATGTTTCAAGGTTAAAAATTGGATACATGTTAGATCTATAATTTTCGTGCAAAAACCAGAAAAAATGGAGTTGAAACGGAGATTTGTTGTCTGAAAAAACGGTAGCCGCCATGTTTAGGGTTGATGAACCGTGTACACCCTGGAAAGAGATGATTATGTAATTACCAATTTACCCTTCATATACAATAAATGAGAAAAAATGGCAAATGGACAATATGTGGATTTGAAACTTCTCACCTCAAGGGGAAATAAAACGGGTAGAACCACTAGGCCACCGAATAATTACGACATATAGCCAAAATAAAATATATATAACAGTATTTTATATGTTTTAATTATTAATTTAATTATATTATTTAAAAACCTCTAAAACTAATCCCCGATTAATCACTGATTTTTTTGCTAGGCGCTAGGCCCAGTTCGGCCGCCCGACTAGCGCCTAGCAATTTTTCGAATATCGGTGTGTAAGGCATAACGATTAACAGAAACGGTTATATATCACCTGAACCGGCATATATAATAGAAACGGTTATATATGCCGGTTCAGATAATAGCTAAGCTGGCCGGCTTAGATAGAGGAGAGCTTCATCAAATTCAGCCTCATTCTTCATCCAATCCTTCTCATATCTAATCTTACATGCACACGTGGTTCAGGTTCTTAATTTCAGCCTTAACCTCTCTACTCATCTTATGCTAAGCGAAAATCATCAAGGGTCACTAAATTCCGCTTGCGTTTCACAATGTCGTGTATTATTGTAATCTTCTGTAATTTTTTTTATTCATCTCATAGTTCCAAATGATACTTTTTATGGAAAAGATTAATAAAGAATGAAGTTTTTTTCCTTCGCCAATTGTACGATTCATATATCACACAAATAGATAAAACAGACAACTTAGATCAGAATCTCGTTTTATTAAATTTAGCTCGGTGAGGTTACAAGATTGATTAAATCAGAGAAAGCAAAGTACTTAGGAAACTAAAAGTTGTCAAGTATGAGCTCTCCGTTTTTAAGGTCTCGCAGATAAATTGTGTATCTCTTGAATGGAAAGAGGGTCTTCATATTTATAAGTATTCAAGTCGTTTCGAAATAAGAGTTTTCTTTTTTCCCATCAAGCTCGTTTTAGAAAAAACTTCCTTTTTCTTCTGAGATTAAGAAATCTTCCCTAAATCTCGGATCGTGATTATGGGTTTTATTCTCTTCCAAATCTGAACCATCATAAACCAAAATCAATTGGACCGATCTCGATTTAATCCGGATTAAACCGGAGAGTTCCACTACAAGAAAACATGGTGTTTTCTGACGGATTTCCGATGGGAATTGGACGAAAGTAACATCCGTCGGAAAACAGGACCCGTCGGAAATCCGTCGGAAATTTCCGACGCCAATGATCCGTCGGACAAATACCGACGGATTTCCGACGGATTTTCGATAGATGAAATAGCCGTTTGATGTTGCTGACGGATTTCCGACGACTATCATCCGTCGGATACATTCCGTCGTTTTCCGAGGGATTTCCGACGGATTGTAGCCGTTTGAAATAATATATTCGTTACATAGCCGTTTGAATATAGCCGTTAAATCCGTCAAAAATCCGTCGGAAATCCGTCGGAAAACGTTAACAATTTCCTTATAAAAACGTATTCATCCTCTCATTTTACAATCACAAAAAAAACCTCTCATCTACAATTCTTTACAAAAATGTCTTCTTCAGATCCTTATAATTATTTTCGATCATGGATGGACAAGCCTCATCAAATTCCGGACACGGGCCTAGTTACAGAAGAATTCAGAGAAGGTCTGCAGGAATTCATGGCATTTGCGGCTAAGCAGAAGAAAGCGAAAAAAACCGGTAAAATGTACTGCCCTTGTACGAATTGTCGGAATCGTAGATTAATCGTGATAGATGAAGTATGGTCACACCTTATTGTCATGGGTTTGTGCCGGGTTACAAGATTTGGTATTATCATGGAGAAAATGATACAATGGTTGATAATTATGCTAGTACTAGTGAACAGTATATTGGGGATAGCGCTAGCTTAGAAGAACATGCAATGGAAGTAGAAAGTACTGTAGGTCACATTCAGATGGTGAACGTTGCATTCCGTGAAAGTATGCCATCGGTTGCTGAGTATGGAGATAGAGGGGAAGAACCTAACGCATAAGCTCGGAAATTCTTTGATTTGTTAGACGCTGCTAAAAATCCTTTATATGATGGGTGTAGAGGTGAACATTCCCCTTTATCAGCTGCAACTAGGATGATGGGTATAAAGATAAATTTCAATTTGAGTGAGGAATGCGAGGATGCAATCGCTGATTTTGTGAAAGACATTTTTCCAGAAGATAATCTTGCACCGGCATCATACTATGAGATACAGAAACTTTTTGCTGGGCTAGGATTGCTGTATCAGATGATAGATGTATGCATCAACAACTGTATGCTTTACTAGAGAGAGGACGCAGACCGTTCGTCATGCCGTTTTTGTCGCAAACCTCGGTATAAGGAAACAGGTGGAAGAGTGTTAGTGCCATATAAACGGATGTGGTATTTGCCGTTAACATAGAGATTGAAGAGGTTATATCAGTCAGAGCGCACAGCGGGATCAATGAGATGGCATGCATAGCATACAACGGATGGAGAAATTGTCCATCCGTCAGACGCATGAGCATGGAAACATTTTCAATATATGTATCCCAGCTTTGCGTATGAGGCGAGGAACGTATACCTTGGATTATGTACTGATGGTTTCAACCCTTTTGGGAAGCACGTCAGGCAATATTCGTTATGGCCAGTAATTGTAACACCTTACAATTTGCCGCCATCTTTGTGCATGCGAAGGGAGTTTTTGTTCCTTAGCATTCTCGTTCCTGGACCAGAGCATCCGAAGAGATCACTCGATGTGTTTTTGCAGCAATTGATTTATGAGCTGCGAATGTTATGGGACCAAAGTGTTGAGGCGTTTGATGTTTCTTGTCAGCAGAATTTCATCATGCGGTCGGTACTTATGTGGACCATTAGCGATTTTCCAGCATATAGCATGTTATCAGGATGGACAACTCACGGAAGGTTATCGTGCCCGTACTGTCAAGATAACACTGATGCGTTCCAATTGAAGCACGGACGCAAAACCTCTTGGTTTGACTATCATAGGCGATTCCTACCTAGCGATCATCCTTATCGTCGTAGCACCACATTATTTAGGAAGAACCGGAAAGTATTTGATGATCCACCTCCTGAGTTAGATGGAGAATATTTGTTGACTTAGTTCAGAGATTTTGGTGCAGAGAGGACCGTTGATTGTGGTGGTAAGGGGCATCATCCAGTTGATGGTTGTGGCAACGTACATAATTGGCACAAGAGGAGTATTTTCTGGGATTTGCCTTATTGGAAGGACCATCTTTTGAGGCATAATCTAGATGTAATGCACATTGAGAAGAATTTTTTCGAGAACATTATGAACACCGTTCTCAATGTCCAAGGGAAGACGAAGGACAATCTGAAGTCTAGATTGGACTTGCTAGACATTTGTTCTCGAAGAGCACTACATGTGACAGGGAGCGGGAAGCCTCCGGTCCCGGCTTTTCGTTTGGATGAACCTTCAAAGGCCGCATTTTTTGACTGGATTACCGAAAGTGTTAGATTCCCGGACGGATACGCATCTTACCGAAAGTGTTAGATTCCCGGACGGATACATAGCAGAAGGCGACTCCAGAAATACGAGCCATTCGTACTTGCTTCACAAGCAGACCAGGTTAGTTTTATTATTTTATGTTAATTTATTTGTTAGTAAATATTTTTGCATTATCGTGTCTAAATTGTTATATGACTTTATTACATGGTGTAGATATGCTATATTCCCTATCCTCGGGTGACAAACAAGCAAGACCCGTGGATTACAGTCACATCGATAAACCCGAGAGGTAGGGTTCATGGGATGTCTGATCATGAACCCCTCCTGCAAAACACTGTTGGTTTAGGTTCGATCGATCATTCCCTTGAGGTCGACCTTGTTATTGATTTCACAGTACATGCCAATGACAGGGTATATGAGGATTCAGAGGAAGAATTTGACGAATTTGGTGAAACTTCCGATTCAGCAGAAACAGATTACTCATCATCAGATTACTCATCATCAGATTCAGAGTAGTTTTAATTATAAACTTTCCATTGTAAAATATGTAGTTGTATTTGAAGTGTAATGTGTAATATATTAGTTATGTGGAACTAGAAACTTAGACATTTGATTTACTAAGTGTAAAAAATCCGAAAATGAAAAAAAAAAATTGCTAAGTGTAAGACATTTGATTAGGTTTTAGCCGAGGCGGATAAGTTTTAGCCGAGGGGTTCAATAACCATGTTTTCAATTTTAGCAGGGGTACCGTAATCCGTCGGAAATCCGTCGGATCAGGTTTAAAACACGTTTCCATCGTGTTTTAAACCTTCCATCTCTTTATCCGTCGGAAATCCGTCGGAAATTTCCGACGAATATTTTTAAAAATGTTGTTTAGGGTATAGGGTTTAGGTTTTTTTTTTGTGAAAATTGTTTACAAACACTTGTATGATGTATATAAAATAGGTTGAACATGTCATATTTCAAAAAAATGTGTTATATAGAATTTCGAAAATTTGATGGAAGTGTTTCTATAAGGTGTAGTATAAGATATTGTTGATTTATGTTAAATTTAAAAGTTTTGATGTTGTATAAGTTATACACTCATTCAAAGTCTGTAACAATGGTGAATATCTTATTTTTTTAATGAAACATGTACATTAGTGGTCCCTAAATCATATAACCATACCTTAAACCCTAAACCCCAAAGATTAGGGTATATTGACGCGTGTCGATTGACTAGCCAATAACAACGCATGCAGGGAATATTCCCACATCCGTCGGAAATCCGTCGGAAATTTCCGACGGACTGTTGTTTTTTCGAGACCGCGGGAAACTGAACCGCCTAAACCAAAAATTTTAAAATTCTGACGGATTTCCGACGGATTAATCCGTCGGAAATCATGAAATATCTGCGAAACGGTTTGGTTTCTCTTTCATTTTTCTCTTTTTTGTCTCTCTCTTCTTACGATTTCTCTCTTCTCTCTCTCATGTTCTTCCGAAAAAAACCTACAAAATCTTCAATCTCTCCTCTCAAACCTCTTCTCAATCCTCATTCTTTCAATCCCCATGGATCCCAACATGTAAGTATCTCTAATTTTCTAAAAATCACTAATTTTCATTGTTAGATATTAATTAGAATTGTTAGATTAGTATTTAGAATTTGTTAAATTTTCGGAATGAAATATTATGGTTTATAAGATTAGGGAATGGTATTTAGATTAGGGAATGGTTGTTAGAATTTTTGTATAATTAAGAAAATTAATATATATAATTTTATGATTATATAAAAACGTTTTTGTAATATTAGGATTATATAAAACGTTTTTATATAAATATTAGGTTGTTAGTTTAGATTTTT
>PKMM01019816.1:131599-163425 GCA_002933915.1 Eutrema heterophyllum
AGTTGGGCGGCGGCTCCCAAGGCCGCCGTTCTCGGGGTTCTCGGGCTACGCCTCCTGGCGGATCGAGCTCGGGAACTCAAATCCCGGAGTCCCAGCAATCCGCAGCTCGGAGCCAGATTAGGATCGAGGACCTAGTCCAACAGCCCAACCGGAGCCATTGCATCCGTCTCGACCCGAAGTTTGAAGACGGGACTTGGTAAGTGAAATTTTGATTGTTATTTCAATTTTTTAAGATTTTGAATCTAATTAAACGGATTTAATTATTTTTTAAATTGTTTTCAGGTTTAAGTTGTCGCCTGAGATCACAAAGGCGATCTTACGGATGCTCCACAACATGTTGGACAAACCGTACGAGAAGTACTCGGACATGCCGAAAGACGAGAAAGACTTGTGGCACCGGAGTTTCGCGGTAAGAAAATTTTCGATTTGTATTCTTTTTTAGTTTATTTTGTCAATTTTAATTTCGAATACTAACATTATGTTTTTTTAAAAATGTAGCAAGACTTCACGTGGCACCATTCCCTTATGAGGGAAGTAATTGCCCAATTTGACAGGTATGCCGCGCTTTTGTACTCGAACCACATGTACGAGTAGAAGCAGAAGTGGAAGCACGGCAAGGACAAGCCGAAGGATCTCGACGACGACGTCTGGAAGGGCTTCTGCGATTATTGGAACAACCCGAAGACGAAGAAGCTATCCGAAACAAACACGAAGAACCGGAAGAGCGAACGAGGAGGGAAAGGGATGTACATTCACAACGGCGGCGCAAAGACCGTCGAACGAGATGCAATGGAAATGGTAAGTCTAATTTCAATTTTTAATTATTATTTTCGTTTTTATTATTATTTACTTAACAACATTTTACAGGCGAAGAGAGACGGCGTAGTTCCCGACTACCTTAGACTGATCGAGCAGAGGCACACCAACAAAAAAACTGGTGTGATCCAGGATCCCGGCATGTGTGACCTTATTGAGACGTTCAAGAAGAAGAAGGTGGATCGGGAACGAGAAGTTGGACTCTCGCAGCGCACTCTCGAGGGATCGTCGTCCTCGAACGAGTTACCCCGGGAAGTGATCAACGACATTGTCCTCAATGTAAGTTTCTAATTGTTTTCAATTATTATTTTTTTTTCAAAATTTCATTACTAACATTATTTTGATGTTTTATTTTCATAGGAAACTCGGAAAGTCAAAGGGCGATTCGCTGGGTTAGGCGGACTTCCGACCCAGGAATCGTCTTCTTCCATTCTTCGGTTTCCTTCGGGGTACAAAGACGAGATCGAGAGGCTCACCCAAACGGTGAAAGAACGTGATGCGGAGGTCGAGGAGCTAAAGTCCGCACACACCTCAACCCAGACCCAGCTGAACTCTTTGCAGAAGATCATGCAAGGCGCCTTTCCTCAACTCTTTCAACCCGGCAACCCCGCCAACCCCGACGATCCCGACGATCCCGACGATCCCGACAACTCTCCGACCGTCTGAATTTTTTTTTTTTTTTGAACATTAAAATATTTTGTTTAATGAATTATTTTTTATTATGATAATGAATTTTTATTAATTAATTTCTTTTTTTATAAATAATTTCATTTAATTATATATTAATTATAATTTAATAAATCTCCAAAAAAAAAAAATATAATCAAATCAAAATCCGTCAGAAATCACATCCGTCGGTAATGTTTCCGACGGGTTTCCGACCAATTTCCGAAGTTAACTTCCGATCAAAACACCGTCGGAATATCCGTCGGAAATTTGTTCCGTCGGAATACCGTCGGAAATTTGTTCCGTCGGAATACCGTCGGAAATATATATGACGGGTTTCCGACGTTTTGTCCCGACCTGTCATCTGTCGGAATATCCATCGGAAACATCGCCGTCGGTAATCCGTCGGAATATTCCGACCCTTTTCTGACGACTAAGTTCCGTCGGAATAATCCGACGGATATTAATTTTTGACGAACTTGAACCGACGGACAATATCCGTCAGAAATCTGCTGAAAATGGCCGTCGAAAATCGCTTGTATTCTTGTAGTGTTCTAAACTCACCGCTAAATTACATCACCACGCATATACGACTCCCCAATGATGTCAATATTGATATCATGATGAAATCATACATTGGGAGCCAAGTGTCCGGAATTTATGCGATGTAGAAGTCGTTTACTTATATAATATTAGTGTTTTGCAAATTAATCTGAGACTTAATAATTAATGACATGAAAAATGTCTTGTCGTCCCTTTAGCAAAAAAAAAAAGTCTTGTCGTATTTTAATTTTGTGGTGGTGGTGACATGATGCCACCTCTAACATTTGTTTACATTAAATGAAAAATCAAGATTAATTAAAAAAAAAGAAGAAGTTAATATTATAACATTGTTGTTCTCATGACTAGGGCTTAATGGCTTATCTGTGACACCATCATGGATAAAGTCCACTTTCAAGGTAGGTCTAGTGTCGTCTGTCGTGTGTAGACAGACATATCCATGCGCGTTTACTTGGGAGTGAAGTGTAGACTATTTTCAAAGATAACAATTCTCAAAATGTAGTAATAATAACATATTTTCGAATACTTTAACATAGAAACATATTTTCGAATAAGAATTGTGAAAATAATTTAATTATTTAAAACTTAAAAAAAATTCTGGTCGTGTGTTGAGAGCTATATGTGACCCATGGCTGTCGAGGGCGAAATTCTGTTGATTTAGGGATAGTATTATAATTGCAAAAGGACAAAATTTGGGGTTTCAATCAGAATATACGAATAAAGAAATTGAGAGGCAAATGTAGTTGTGTGATCTGTCTTTGCTTAGCTTCCCTCCGTCAATCGAAACAATGCTAGCTTTTGGTTTTAGAATAATTATCCAAAAAAAACGAGATTAAAAAAGAAGAAGCAGGTACGTAACGTAAATTATACTCCTCTCAAATGACATGCAATATATAGTATAATTAATACATGAGAGAACTAAGGAAGAGAATATATACACAAGTAGTTACATATATAGACAGTACTGGAGTGTATTGTCTTGTCAAGGATTAATGGAGGAGATGAGAGAGCGAAAGAAGTTTTCATCACAAGGAATGGTTAGGCCATTGTCTTGGCAGAACCCAAACTCTTCCTCAGATTGTTGCAGCAACATCTGATTCATCAAGATTGTGAGATGCTTAATTATATATATATATATGTGTGTGTGTGTGTAGAATTAATAGAAAGTGTACCTGGAAGATGGGGTGCGTGAGGAAGGAGATAGGAATGACGTGTCGGGATCTGGAGTGACCAACGTAGACGACGAAGTGACCTTTGGGGACGCCGTTGATGTTAACGTTGACGTTGCTAGCACTCTTCTTCCCCAAACTCGAACATCTCTTTAGCATCTGCTTCAGACCCTTACCATTTCCCCTTTCTATTCCCATCTCAAAGATCCTTCTTCTTTTTTTGGGCTCTCTGTTTTTTTTTTTGTTGCTTATGGATAAAGAGAGAGTGGGGTGACTCATATTTATATGCAGAAACACACATGTATATATATATATATATATATATATATGATGAAGACATGTATATTGCACCCACATATACATACATAGAGAATTAACATGATGTATCAACGTTATGGGACTCACCATGTGCAACACCTTTCCTGTTAGACCTTGATAAAAATGGTAAAATTATATAATCAAATGCAACTACACTCTTGGCAGCTTCATCGATCAATCTGTGTGACAAAATGTAAGTGCGAGTTCCCCATGTCTCTCTATTAATTAACCAAGATCATGTAAATTCACAGTGNATATTATTATGGGGAATTTCAAATTGCTGAAGAGAAGATGGGCGACGACGGCTCGTCATGTTCTGTGGATGAAAGAAATAGAGCAATGATGTATTACAGACAAACCCCATTAACGGAATTCTAACAGAAGGCCCATACAGTCTCGTGCAGCCGCATCTTTTCACCCAGACCAAACCTCTTATGTCTCAACCAATTCTATCAAGCCTAAAACCCTAGACCCTGGAGCAAGCTAAGTTAAGCCAATCCACTATGTAATTTCATGTGCAGAGAGAATGTACAATCACATATGAGTCTTCTTGGTATCCATACAAACAAGGAAGAAAACAAAGTAGCAAATCTCTCAATCTTTATATGGAGCTTAGGGCCATCATTTTGCACTGCTCATTCATGGCCAGAAGCTGCGCCTCTTTCTTATCCACAAGAGCCGTCAGTCTTACATTCTCTTCCATTAGTTTCTGAACCTCTGCTTCTTTCTGCACTTTCTCGCTTTCCAACTGCCTTGTCTTTGCCACAAGCCTGCTTCACCAACAACGACACTCCATGAACTCACAATCACAATCGGGAAGTAATTATGACTCCTAATTCACACACCACACAAGGATGAAAAAGCTTTTGGGACTAGTCGTTACTCTGATCCATATTAGTTGATGTTTAAGAATTTTACACACAAATTAAGAAATCACACAAAATCATAAATTTTTGATTTTTTCTAAATTAAAATATCATTTATTGTCTAATTATAACACAATTCAACCAATGATAAAAAATAATGCAGAATATAAATGGTCAAAAATAAATATAAAAACTTTAATTTTGCATTGAAAATGTAAAACATCAATTAAAATGAAACAATTTTTTTTTGTTTAAACATCAACTAATATAGATCAGAGATTTGATAACGATGATCAACAACCCGAGACCAAGTGTTCTCAAAAAAGACAATCAAAGTTCAAATGAATGGAAATGATGATTTTGTAAGTAAACCACGGAAAAACAACAGGGATGTGCTCTTTTTTGTTTTTTCTTTTTAGAAAAGATGGTCATAGAACTGACCGTTCAAAAAGTCTCTGGATTGTTTGGAACTGCTTCTCGGATGAGACGAGTGTTTCTCTGACGCTGATGAGAGTTGTAACATAGGATTTAAGCGACTCAAAGTCTCTCCTGACACGACTGAGTTCCTGCTCATTTTCCGTAGCTCTTTGCTTCTGTCTAGACGTTTCGTGGACCAAATCATCAACCCTCTGCCGCATTTCACAGAGAATACTAGTGGTCCCTAGAGCAAACTTTTCCATGTCCTCCAATTTCATGGACATGTTGTCGATTTGGCAAACCTTTCTTTGAATTTCGTCTTGACTTAACATAACCTTCCCCTTCTCAATTGCGGCTTCGGATTCGGCGATAATAGCACGCCTAGCCAGAGACTCCATGACCCCTGTAACGGTCTCTAGCATCTCAGTGACATAAGTCCCATCATGTTCATCTATTGATCCTTGTTTCCTAGCAGTCTCCATCCTTAGCTGAGAGTCGGCAATGCTCTCAAACAATCCAGAAACGGGCAAGCAGCGCACATCAACCTCGAGCTGAGCCAAAGCCACAGTTGTTGCTTTTGATTTCAGGTAGGTCAGTAACGCGGTTGCGGTTTTAACTCGCCTCCAGAGAATGTCAACCTCCTTTTGTGAAACCTCAACATTTACGAAGCTCCTTTCCATTGCTGGGATCCAGATATCATGATCCTCAATGATGTTAGATTCTGCAGAAACCCCTTCCTTTGCAGCCATAGAAAGATGGCTGGAATCTGTAAGAAATCGCTGAACACTAGTGACAAATACCGTAGAAACGAAACTAGGTGAGTTTTAAAAAAACTTATTGAGACGATGAGGAACATTATTATGGGAAGAAAACATCCAGCTTTAACCTTTGGGAAACTGGAGAGAAAAAAAAGACCCAAATAATTCAAGAAAAAAAACCCAAAAGCGACCAATCGCAAAACCGTAATCAAAATCGCTAAGGCAGAAGAGAATAATATAATATTATAGCCAAATTGCAAGAGAATAACAAAAACTCTCGGAATTCGAAATGACAAACCCAGAAATGGTGTTACAGATGAACTTTGCCCGGAGATTTCGGGAGGCCGATCAACCGATTTGACGAGGGGAACGAAGTCGTGTCGGGTCGGATCGTTTGCTTTAGGATTAACACGCGTCTACTTGCGAACGTATTATTTGGAGTAGAACCACAACAATTATTATAGTTTGGCTAACAGTTTTTCTTATTAGAAGAATGAAAATACCTTTTCTTCTTCTTCTTCTTTAGCTTTATTTCGGTGTTTGGGCCTTATTGGGCTTTCCTAAAATATTATAACTTGGAGTCCACTATCCCCACCTCTCAGATCGTGCACAGTTCGTTTTCATGTGCAACGAGGGGAAGAAACAATCAAACTTGTAAATTCAACCAAGAAGAGACTTTTTTGGGGGGGGGATTTTATCTATAGGGTAGAACAGGAATGAATAATCAACCGTTAAGATACAATGAGAGTGAGTGTGAGTGAAGCAATAATAAGTTACCGGCATAACCCACAACACAGTCTCAAGAGACGAGCAACTTGAGCAGAGAAGCAAATCCTGAGGGAGGAGTCATTTACATGGCCACAGCGTCGAGCATGAGATCACATTACAACAATGAAAGTCACCCTGATTGATCCTATTTCCGGATCGCATAAGCTGGCAATTTAGATAAGTCAGGGATAACAAAAGCAAGTTCAGAAGAGCCTGTGACAAACATGGGACTTCCTGGAGCCCATTTAATGACTGGGGGTGGTTCACTGCCATGACCCATCCAACTATGAACCTACACATTCAACAATCCTAATAAACACCAAAGCATAAAACAAGTAAACTTTCCGGGTTGCATTACCTGTTTTCCGCTCCTTACACCCCATGCATGGGTACTACCGTCTCCTGAACCTACCATTACCAAACCGATGAGGCAAATAGAAAGAGTTGGTTTTACTTTTACATGGTGTATGCATGCATCATCCGAACCAGGTTAAAAAAACTCACTGGTTACCTGAAACAACAAACATCCCTTCAGGACTGAAGGTTGCATCCAATGTAGATTCTTCAGCTACTGGTTTCACACTATATGTGGATAGCTGCAATGTACCACAACAATTGTCAGATACACCGGTTTATGTATGTATGCTGGTCGTGTGTGTGAAAATGAGAAACCATGAGAAGATACGAGCAAAGAAAGCTCAGCACGTACAAGTGTTCCACGAAACGAGTCAAGCACATGAATATGACCATCCATGGTTGTAAGCAGCATTAGCCTTCCATCATTACTAAATTTCACAACGTTTGCCTCAGAAAGATCACCACCAACGGAAAATATTTCAAAAGGGCCCTATCCAAGCAAACTTGTCCAAATCAGAAAAAGATAGATATATGATCAATGTAAAATAAGATTTAAGTGAAAACAGTGGTCCATCAAGCTGCACTGCATT
The DNA here is from genome assembly GCA_002933915.1 of Eutrema heterophyllum. Taxonomy (NCBI): domain Eukaryota; kingdom Viridiplantae; phylum Streptophyta; class Magnoliopsida; order Brassicales; family Brassicaceae; genus Eutrema; species Eutrema heterophyllum. Next base: position 138,886 of record PKMM01019816.1, read on the forward strand.
GGTAACTATTGTTAATAACAACAAACCTTTTCGTACATACGGGCATCAAACATTCTTATGTAGCCACCAAAGGCAATTGCAAAAACTAACCCTTGATCATCATATGCTGCAGCAGGCCTTCCTTGGACTCGTAAGAGACCCTATGGTTAAACCAAATGACCAATTATGTTAGACGGTCAATGACGTAAGACTGGCATATGCACCTATGAGTCAGAAATGGTGATCTACCTGGCATTTCTCCACCCTCTGATCCCAAAGCAAAACAGTTCGATCAAGAGAACCGGAGATGAAGCATTCCCCACCAGAACACAAGCTAAGCGAAACAACTCTGCGTACGACAGAAGTTGGTTAACAACACCGCTTGGGTGTGAAGAAAACGTATTTAAGTTGATCAACAAGAATGAGAATTAAAAAAAAAAAAAAACCACCTGTCATGATGTCCTTTGAAGTAGCGCAAGTACTTGTTATCGTGCAAAGAGAGAAGCCGCAGAGAGTCTAACCAGAAATCAAAGAAGATTTGAGCCTCAGATTATGAGGAATCAAAGCGAAAGGCATGAATTTGGCGTAAGATGGCTCACCGTCCCATCCGTTTCTGGAAGAGTAGATGACAGTTGTAGGATGCGAAGTGAAGCAAACAAGATCAACCCCATACTTTTTGCTATTAATTGTCTTGAGACACCTGACAATAAAAAAAACGAAAAGACCTTCTTCTTTTGTTATATACTGAAAACGAAGTCGGAATGTCTACAGAAAATCTCATGGCAAAGTTTTCGACTCACGTGGCGCTTGCAACATCATAGAGACGAATTGAGTCATCGTCGCTAGCCGTCACCATATAACTCGAAGTTTTGTGGAAGTCAATCGAGCTGATCCTGCAATTCTGCAAACACACATCAATTAAATAAAACCATTATAACAGGGGGAAGAAAGAAAGCTTTGGAAATCAACTCAAAGCAGAGAAACAGGGATGAAATCAAATCAACCCTCTACACGGTCTCAATTTCAGTGGAAGAAATTACATAGTCTCTGAAAACGGCGCCAGGTTCCATGCTCTGAACAATTTCTTCAGTGAGCTCCAAAGAAACCCGGTCCTCTCTCTCTGGAAATTCCACCATAGACAATCAATTAAACTCACGTGAAACAGCCCAAATGAACATCTCATGACACGAACACGACTCACCAACCATTTCTCCGACGCGTAGACCAATACCGCCGGTGACCTGTGTTAGGGCTTCGAGTTGATCGACGTCTTCCACCGTCTCTCTCGGCTGATGCCAACGATTCTCGATTTGGGCTTAACTTTTGAGTATGGGCTCTCAAGTGGAAAATATGAGGCCCCATTGAACCGCTCCTTTCCATTCCAGCATCCAAGTGGGCCAGACGGGCTTCCAAGTATAGGCCTTAGGTAGACCATTAACCGGTTACAAACTTACTCACTTAGTTTTTAGTTTTTTACATTATCAGTCACTTTACTAAATTTCAAATGTTTACAAAAACAATATATACGAAATTAGAAATTTGTGTTTCTTTTTCGTAACAGTCTTTAAGATAACAACTTTATAGTTGATTAATTATAGTGATTTGTTTAGATGTGAAATTATGAAGAGTACCTTATTAAAAGTTTTGTGGAGTACTAGGCAAATTATTAAAGCAAAAACACGGTAACTTTTTAATCCACCCACCTGTAGTAGGATTTATGATTTACTAATTTAACCGCTACAACAAACCGGTGACGGTTATACATCTACCAAGAGAGAAGCTAAAGCAAAGAGGCAACAACAAACAATCAAAACTAGAGACGGCATTAGCGGCCGTTTTCGAGGTCGATGGCCTTGTTGGTTCGGATAAACTCGATACAGTCGGCCACGGCTTCGCTGTGATAAGTATCGGGGTGGTTATAGACTTATAGTACTTTTGACACCGGACTGTAGTCGACGGCTGTTTGTTACGGCGGCGAGACGTGGACTTGGAGACGGCGGAGATCATGATGAGGCGGAGAACGGCCTCGCGAAAACGGTCGAGGAGAGTCATGGGGGTGACAGTAATCTCCCGATCAGCGGTTGTTCTTGAGTTGGTTTTTACACGGGGGGCACAAAATCCGGCGCCGGAGTTCTTCGTCTTCATCTAAAAAAGATTCTTTAAGTATGATGATTGATTATGTGTGTCGTCCTCTTCAGCTGTCGCGCATGTGGGGTTTTATTTATACACGCGAATCTACTGATCGAATAGAGAGGCGCAGTTTTATTATCAATTGGGTTTGTCTTATGCTTGCTTTTTTTTTAATCTCTTATTCCAAGCTCCAATTCGTTGGTCAAGTTCAAATTTTGGTGAATGGTACATTTAATGTGCATGTGTGTTAATAACATGGTCGGGACATTTTAAGACCATATCTCATTCGCATGCAAACAGCCATTTAAAGCATTTCTTGTTAGGTGGCTCAATTTTCATAACAATATATTTTTTATTGGTAGTCGCAAAGAAACATATACATACTTATCGATCGAATGGGAGTGTTTATAAATGGATTTACAAGATGGGACAGAGTTGGAAGGAGTTGTCTTAAGGCGTTGCTACATACTAATAAACTAGGACTTAAACCTAGCACGGAATAATATTTTTTTTAATATTGTTTTGAAATATAAGAAAAAATGTTTTTATTTTAATTTTATAATATGTTTAACTAATGATTATAGATCGAGATGTCAAACCGGACTAACCTGTTTACTTAACCCGTTTTGTAATGAACTAAAATATTATTATGACTAATCCGCAAAAACCTATAATCTTGAAAACATAACTTTAATATGCAGCGTTTAATGATTCTGGTTTTTGTGGCTAGTCCACGAACTCTTAGAAAAATTAATTTTCCCGTATCTAACTTTTTATAAAATTAGTAAAATATTTTTCAACTTTTGTTTTAATATATATTCAAATAAAATATAATAAATTATAGTAAAAAATATTACATGATCTCAAATAAATTTTTTTCTTTGAATATATATGGATTGCTATTAATAAGAAACTAAATAATTAATGACCTCTTTAACGAAAACAAATACTTTTCAAATTCTCTTCCATAATTTTAAAAGACAATTATATATTTTCATATTTCAATTATCTTTTCTTATTTGTAATTGTATTTCATGTAATAACTTACAAAACAAAATTTATTTTAAAAAATATTTTCTTAAATAATATTATAGAGATAGAAATATTTTCTTCCGCATGGTTTTCACAAGCGGAAATTTTCACCAACATACATATATACATGCATACAAAAAAATTTCTATATATATATATATATATACATAACGCATATTTATACATTTCATTGAGCCGACTCACCGGCCAATGGCAATTTGAAAGAGATATAATTGATTTGAGAACCCTAGATAAAGACATTTTATTTTTTTATGGTTTAATATATCGACATGGATTTGGTTAATTTTGTGATGTTTTTTATGTGGAAAAGTACAGCTCACGGACATTAAATAATTGATCAAATAGATTAATATTATATCTATTTGGAATTGACCAAGTACAGTGGTTTTTATTGATAAGAAGAAGTCTCTTTATAAAATCGATGAAACTGTTATGAACTATATAAAATAATCTATATGGATGAGATACCTTTTCTCGTATGTTTAGAAAAGAGTAAGGGAAGGAAGAGGCGATTGGAAATAAGAGAGGGCTTGCAAAGTGGGAAAAGGAGAATGAGCGGAGAGAGAGAACGAGAGAGAAATGTGTGAGAGAGAGTTATAACTTTTTTATTGCTTGTGTGTTATCATAAAGACAACACCCATATATATATATAAGGGGATGCCATAGGCGTTAGTGGGCGGCTATCGACACTGAGTGAATAATTATCATTTCTCGACGTTCTTCGTTAATTATTATCACTATAACGTTTTACATATTGTTTCTCTTACGTTCAATCATGAAAAAATTATGTCAAAAACTTAATCATGAAAAAAATCAATGGGATAAAAACTATAATAAGAAAAAAAGAGTGCAGTTTCCCCCTCAAAATAATGGATATGATCTCTTTTTTATAGATCAAGTAGATGACGCATTCCGATACTTTGAATATGTTTCTTGAATGTTGTAGTAGGAAGCGCCTTGGTAAATAAATATGTTGCGTTGTCACATGAGCGAATATATCGGATATCCACTTCTTGATTTTTTTCGAGCTCTTGAGTGTAAGAGAAAAATCCTGGAGGGATGTGTTTTGTTCTGTCGCTCTTGATATAACCTTCTTTTGTCTAGACAACGCATGCAGCGTTATCTTCATACAAGATTGTTGGCTCTTTGTTGGTGATTATTCTGGTGGCTTCTTGAATGTGTTGAGTCATGGATCTGAGCCATACACATTCTCTACATGTCTCATGAAGTGCAATAATTTATGCATGATTTGAAGAAATGGCAACCAAAGTTTTTTTTTTGGATCGCCATGAGATTGCAATTCCTCCAATGGTGAAAACATACCCAGTTTGCGACCGAGATTTATGCGGATCTGATAAATATCATGCATCTGCAAAACCTACTAAACCAAATTTGGAATTTCGAGGATAAAATAATCCCAAATCAATCGTTCCTTGAAGATAACAAAAAATATGTTTTATCCCATTCCAATGTATGCGCGTAGGTGACGAACTATATCTTGCAAGTAGTTTTGTAGCAAATGCTATATCCGGTCGAGCACAATTTGCAAGATACATAAGTCCTCCTATAGCGCTCATATAAGGTACTTCAGAACCTAACTCTTCCTCGTTATCTTCACAAGGTCGGAATGGATCTTTTTCAACATTGAGCGATCTATTGACCATCATGATACTCAAAGGATTTGTTTTATCCATATAAAAGCACTTTATGATCCTTTTGGTATAATTTGATTGATGAATGAATATTCCATCTCGGAAATGCTCTATCTGAAGTCAAAGACAAAATTTTGTATGTCCGAGATCTTTCATTTCAAACTCTTCTTTCATATGAATTTTTACATCATCAATTTCCTTTTGAGTTCCAATGATATTCAGGTCATCAACATATACATCAATGATCACAAATCTTGATGAAGATTTCTTAATAAAAACGCAAGGGCAAATTGCATTATTCACATACCCTTTCTTTTCCAAAGATTCGCTTAAGCGGTTATACCACATGCGTCCGAATTGTTTCAATCCGTAAAGTAATCGTTGTAATTTGATCGCACATATCTCTCTGGATTTTGAGTTTAATGATACATGCATTTTTAATCCTTCTGGGATCTTCATATATATATATATATATATATCATTATCAAGTGATCCATATAGATATGATGTCACTACATCCATAAGGTACATTTCTAGATTCTTGGATGCCGCAAGGCTCATTAAAAATCTGAATGAAATTGTATCCATAACCGGGGAATATGTTTCTTCATAATCAATTCCCGGTCTTTGAGAAAATCCTTGTGCCACAAGTCGAGCTTTATATCTTGTGATTTCATTTTTCTCATTTTTTTCGCACAAAAAACCACTTGTACCCGACCGGTTTTACATCTTCAGGTGTAGAGACAATAGGTCCAAAAACATTTCTTTTATTGAGGGAGAATAATTCATTTTTCATGGCCATTTGCCATTTCTCCCAATCAGGCCTTTTCTGACACTATGATACGGACCTTGAGTCTGGATCATCAACTTCATTAATAATCTCTTCGGATACAGAAAAGGAGAATGTTCCATTGGTATCATCGGTTTCATTTCTAACCCATATTTTTCCATTTTGGGTGTAGTTGATGGAAATCTCATATTTTTCTGTATCATGTTCATCTTCTGGATGAATCTCTTTATGTGGTTCTTTTTGAACATTTTTATGTATGTCTTCTGGACATTTTTCTTTATATGGTTTTTCGGGAACCTTTTCATTTTGTTATTCCAATTTATTTTTCTTCCGGGGATTTTTGTTTTTAGAACCAATTGGCCTCCCCTTTTCAACTGAACTTTGGGTTCATTTGCTCTATTCCCATCAATTTGTTCTTCAAGAACGTTAATTCTTGATGGAGCTTTTGCAGCATGTATATATGATTTTGTCACTCTTTTTGTATCCGTGAACGCATCTGATAACTGATTTGCCATATTTTGTAAGTGTACGATTTTCTGAACTTCGAGTTCGCATTGATTTGTAGGGGGATATAGGTATAACAAAGACGGTGTGCACCATGTAACATCTTTTTGAATTTCTTTAATTCCTCCCCCTAACGCTGGAAATTCATCTTCATTAAAATGACAATCGGCAAAACGAGCCGTAAACATATCACCAGTTTGCGGTTCAAGGTACCGAATTATACTTGTGATGTATAACCAACATATATACCCAATCTCCTTTGTGGCCCCATTTTTGTTCTTTGCGGTGGGGCTATAGGAACATAAACCGCACAACCAAAAACACAGAGATGGGATACATTTGGCTCCTGGCCAGATGTTAATTGTAAAGGGGAGTGTTTATTATATGCGCTTGGTCTTATCTGGACCAATGTCGCAGCATGCAAGATAGCATGACCCCATACAGAAATTGAGAGCTTTGTTCTCAATATCAATGGTCTGGTAATGAGTTGCAGACACTTAATCAAAGATTCAGCCATGCCATTTTGTGTATGTACATGAGGGACATGATGCTATATTTTCTTCTTCAGGAAGATCTTATTCGTTTTGTCGTTTGTTGATATCTTCATGATCAACCACGAAATCAGAAAGATCGAGATGTGTATCATCATTTATACCATCAAAAGAAGGCCCGGATTCGCCATATGTGAAGTTGGTTTCACCTTATTTTCCTTTCGCCTTTTGTGATTCTTGATACAGATCGGCAAAATGTTTCGGCGTACGACAGGTACGGGACTAATGTCCTTTCATGCTGCATATGTAGCAAGGATTCTCATGTTGCTTATTATTCACGCGACCAACTTCATTTCCTTTGAACTTTTTATTATTTCTTCCACTATTGGAATCATAAGGATGGAACTTCCTTCCTCGTCCACGTCCATATCCGCGTCCACGACCGCGATCATTTCCTCGACTGCGTCCACAACCACGACCTCTACCGGGTCCATGTTGTTGCCAATTATTGTAACTGGATGCTACAACATTCGCTTTTAAGATTGGAGCTGATCCAGTTGAACGAGATTGATGGTTTAACGTCACGAGTTCGTTTTTTTGTTCTGCCACCAAGAGAACTTGCATCAACTCTGAATACTTCGTGTATCCACTTGCCTGGTATTGTTGATGCAAGACTACGTTTCCAGGATGAAATGTTTGAAGAGTTTTCTCGATCATATCAAAATTGCTTATCTTTTCTCCAGATAACATTATCGTGGAAATGATTCCGAACAGAGCTGAATTATATTCACTCACTCTCTTATAATCCTGGAACGTTTAACCACTCAAGTTTCGCTTTCGGTAAGATCACATATTTATGGTGATCAAACCTATTTTTGAGTGATTGCCAACTGCAAGATCTTCTTTCGTGATATATTCATCTTTTAAACCATCGTGGATGTGGTGGAATAGAAATATCATGGCGTTTGCCTTTCTCTTCATGAGTTGTTTTTGATTTATCGATGTTATCAAGAAACTCTTTTCCTTTTAAATGCATCTTTGCAGCTACTGCCTATCTCATATAATTGTTTCCAGAGATATCAAAGACAGTAATTTCGAGCTTCGTCAAATTTGACATGATTACTTTTTTGGTGTATGAACGGATCGGGGAACGTTCGTGCGGATAACCTGTTATGAACTATATAAAATAATTTATACGGATGAGATAACTTTTCTCGTATGTTTAGAAAAGAGTAAGGGAAGGAAGAGGCGATTGGAAATAAGAGAGAGGGCTTGCAAAGTGGGAAAAGGAGAATGAGTGGAGAGAGAGACCGAGAGAGAAATGTGTGAGAGAGTTATAACTTTCTTATTGCTTGTGTGTAGGGCAGCTATATATATATATATATATATATATATAAAAGGGGATGCGTTAGTAGGGCGGCTATCGACAGTAAGTGGATAATATCCTTTCTCAACAGAAACCAATAAAACTCATTTTTGTTTGACTAATTTGCAGACATGGGAGGGGGTAGGTGTGCTATAACAATTGTATACGATAATGAGATGTTCGAAATGCTACTGCTTTAATCAGGATTTCGGTTATGTCCGGTTTTCGTTTTGATGGACTGCCCAAGAAGTTGTATTCAAAAGCATTTGCAGCACAAAACAAGCAAGAGAAGATTAAAAACGTCATATTCCGATTACACTTTAACTATAACAAAAAGGCCCAAGAATCAGAATTGGGAATCATGACATGTATGGAAAAGTCGAGACATTTGAGACTTTTGTCACAACTCCTAAAAGGGGTTTTTTATCATTCGTCGTCGCCGGCAAATCTGACATGTTTCCCTTTTGGTGTAGGAAAACCTTTCAAACGCAACACTAGTGGAGATTGCTCTTTCGCCTCCACAATCTCTTCATCTTCACTGTCGTACACAAATCGAGTGTGCTTCCCTGCGAAGCTCATCTTCCTCATTCCCTCGCACAGCTCATCTTCATCATCTTCCTCCCTGTAAGAATACACTTGGTCTTCATCATCCTCTTCGCCTTTGGTACTTGCATTGACCTGCATCGACCACACCGAGAAGTTATCATCCTCTGGGACCAAGGAGGAGCAGTCCGAGCTCTCCCATAGTTCTGATTTATCACTAAAGTCCAGCAGCAATGATCGCGTTATGCTCGGACTCTCCAAGCTCTCTTCTTTCTCCTCAAACATGTTGCTCTCATCCACCTGGAACTGTAAAGACAAATCATTTATCCAATCAGGAGATGCTGCTCTCAGTTGTCCCGCAACAACCGGAGATGTGATCACAATCTGGACTCCCTCTGAGAAATCGACAACTTGGGGCGTGTTAGCCGGAGTCGGGGCAAGAAGTCCCATGGGAGAAGTAACGAGATGGATGAAGGGACGAGATTCCACTGAAATCTTGGTAAGATCTGCTACTTCTTCAACCTTCTGCAACAGATTCTTGACTTGGCCTCTCAAGAGAGCCTCGCCAGATCCAGGAGTGCTCTTGATTCTACTCATATTTCTCTTTCCCATCAATCCTGAGGATGGAGTGTGCATCGCCAGCCCTACGATCGGCGAGTCGTTGCTTATGTCGAACAATGCTGACCGCTCTTGCTGCGCCTTTGCACCGTTTCTTTGTCTAGATTTCGCTTGAAATTTATCCGACTCCTCTGATTTCTCTAGAGGAGATTCAGAAACAATGTAGAATAAGAGCATAAGATGGTGAGAAAATGGAAATCCAAAAAAGTAGTCTAATGGGGGAAACAGAACCCAAATCAAGATTTTCAACAAAGGAACCTAATGATTAGGAGATTAGTCTGTGAAATGTAAACATAGAGACTTACTTGATGATAAGAGATGATTGGTGGCAGAGCTTTTAATGGCAGAGAGGGTCTGAGACCTCGTGACTCTTCTCGTTGATGATGGTGTCTCCATCGGGATTTAGATCTGAAGACTTGTTTCTGGGGAAATTGAACGGAGAAGAAGAATAGAAAACCGCTAATGCTATGAGAGAAATAGACAAGTGGGTTGTGGTGATTGCTATGTGGTTAGTATTTAAAGGCAGGACATCAGGGATTAGGTTTTTTCAAAAGAAACTAGCCGTTGGGACTACTCTCTCGTACAGGAATGGAAGGAGCCGTTTCAGAAAATTAGCCGTTGGGACTTTCCTTCGATGAGGGCTTATGGGCCTTTGCGCTCCTAATTTTGCTTCAATTAAAAAGCCTATAGTAGGCCCACGTCGTTAGTCGATCAAACAAAACCTAATTGCTGCTGTGCATTCTAACTATTTGATGGGATGCAACAAACAATGAGAAAACCTTTTCTATCCACTGACCAGAAAACCTATTAGATTATATATACCACAAAATAATACATTCATAGTAACGTAAACTATGACTTCTTACACTCTGAGTTCTTTTTCATTGTGAGGGTTTTTCATTGTAATATTTAAACTCTATGAATAATTATTTTGATATATATATGGCTGGTTCCTCAACAAAAAAAAATTAAAAAATTAAAATATATTGCGACATGAATTAAATTAATTAAGTTGATAACGTTCTTTAGCTGTCATAAGATACATATATAACATCCCATTCTTTATTTGAGTCAGTAAAAGTGAAGGGGCTAAAGCCTAAGTAATTTAGGAGTCGGAATGATCATTTATGAGCTCTTTAATTTCTGTAGCAAATGTGTTGGCTTCCGTGTGTTGGTTCATTAGCTTAGAGAATCCCTGAGCGAGGCTCTTCTTAGTTTCAGGGGGACACACCATTATTTCCAATCATGGATTCAATGATTGCCTCACCCTTTAACAACTTATTCTTGATCACTGCATTTCGGCTTCTCGTGACTTTTTCGTCTTTCGAAAACGCAATCTGCACACAACACAGACATTCTCTCATTCATTCATTCATTCACTCATTCACTCGATCATGTTAATTATTCTCACCGTTTGGAGAGTTGGAGAAAATGATAAATGAATTAAGAAGCTGATCACTCACTGTGAGAGAGCCTTTAGGGCAGATAGCGAAGAGGATTGAAGAGCCTGGAGGGAAATCTTGGTATTTAAAGACCTTCAAGAATTCGTCGATGGCTTTGGCCTCAGTTTTTGTGTGACGATTTCAAGATCTCCTCGCGGTATTCAGCTACTTTCTCCGAGTAATATTGTGTCCCCCTTAATTTCACTTTCATCGTCACCCTCATGAATTTCTCAAACACACCTTTTCCCCCACAAGAGACCAAAAAACAAAAACAAAAATCAAATTACGTATCGACTTAATTAGTAGACGACGTATAACTACACAACACACAAATCGTGTGAAGGAGAGACAAAAGTAGTGATGTAAAGTTCCACCACGTAAATAAAAAGTGTATGCATGCCTGTGATGAATTGACGGAAGAAAGAGTAGATTCCGTTAACTCCTTTTCATTCTTGCCCTTCCACTTCATGGAGAGTGACGGTACAGCTATAGCTTCAAGGTAAACTCCGATGACCGTCACAACCACGAACTTGCCTTCAATCTCAAACCCTCGTACCCCTGCGTGCGTAAGTTACGTACCCACACATATTAATACACAACTCGAAGAATTGCGACGTGCGACTTTAATTTGATGCTAACTTGCGCTGCCGAGGAAAAGCTTTTTAGAAGAAGCCGGCGACGTAATAAAGGATTTCTATTGTATTCATGTTTTTTTTTTAAAATCACGTTATTTTAAAATATAATATTTTATTTAGCATGTTTTGTAATAATGAAGTTAACTGGTTTGTAATAATGAACATAATTAATTGTTCGGTTAACGAAGTGATATGATCCGTTTAATTTTTTGGAAGTTATTTTGAAAGTTTGAATTGTAATTTTTGTTACTTTCATGTTTAAAATGCTAGTAAGTTCTATTTTGAAGATTTAAAATGCGATTTTCCATTAATATTTATATATGTTAGGTATATTTGTTTAGACTAACATGGCACACGTTTTTCTATATGAACAACTGAAACAAAAACAAAGAAGGAAAGCAAGCGGCTTCTAACTGCTAAGGCGATCTCCAACTAGCACCAAATTTGGTGCGGTGAATAATGTCAAATTAGGTGTAAAAGTTAATAGAGTTTTTTTTCATCTCCAACCACAACACCAAATCTCACACCAAAAAAATAACTTTTATTATTATATTATTAAATTTAAAATTCTCTTTATTTTTCAATAATTATGATAAATACTAATTATTCATAAAATAAATTAACTTCAAATTCGATATAACATTACATTCGATAAAAAAACAAATTACAATCGATAAAATAAAAATACCGGAAAATAAATTACATTGTACTAATTCTCAGAATTAACATATTCCGACCACAAGTGTTCAATTAATGCATTTCGAAGTTCAATATGAGCTTCCCGGTCTTTGATTTTTCTGTGCCGAGCTAAGAATTCTTAAAATCGGACATCTTCATTATTTACCATCTCAATTTCTACAGATGGGACTTCAATTCGTTCTTCAATTATCAGAATGGATCCTACATCTCTAATACTGAAATATCAAAATCCGAAAACTGATTTGAATCAGAATCCGAATGGTATCCAAATGGCCAAACTATAAAATTTAATTAATTAGTTAATAACAATTAAATTATATTAGTAAATAAAAAATATATATTTTAATGTTTGGTGTAACACTATTCACAAAACACCAAAAAAAAATTGGTACAAGATTTGGTGCATCATTGGAGAAAAATTAACACCAAATTTGATGTTTTGGTGCATGGTCGGAGATGCTGTAAGCAAGTGCCTCCCGTCATCATTACTACATACATCGATTTTCCCACATCGTTATTTATTTAAAATGTTCAACAATTTCTTCCAATATTTGATTAAAAATATTAATTATAAGGAAATGATACCGTTCAAGAGTGATTGGAATACGGTTGTGCGTTGGCGTGGCACGTGAAAGTGATTCACCGTCACCGGTTTTGAAAAAGAGATCATTTGTTGCGCCTCAAAAACTAAACTCAGTGATGATCAAGAACTTATTAGACCTAACTGAACACACAAAACGTATACGCCTTAGATAAGAAATAGTAATAGTATGTCATTCGATTAGTATTCAACGCAAACAAAAAAAAAACTTGAATTTAGATTTTTTTTTTTATAGGAAAATTTATTTGAAAAGACCAAGTCAACTTGGAAGACGAAAAAGAAAAAAATCAAAGATTAATGAATTTCAGTGTTGGGCATATAGTAGTTGATTATATCATATTGCTGTTTAGGGAAATTGCAAAGAGTTTTGCATTTTGGAGACAGCGACATGAATCTCTCCAATTACACCAAAAATACAGGTCTATATACTCTATAGATAGAGAGAGAGAGAGAGAGTTGGTTAGTGAATGTAATAAATGTGTGCATAATTTCGTGGCAATAATAATGCAACTGTTTTTTTTGTTTTTGTTTAAAGAGAGTTTCAAGTCTTTCCGGATGCTGTCGGGTCTCCCACATGGAGAGCTTCTATTGGTCATCGGTTTCACACCAAATACGCTCTCTTAAATCATATTTCATTTTGCTTATCAATCAAAAACCTTACTGTCTGTATAAATGGTGGTAACAAATTGTATAGTCTCGAGAAGTATAAAGTAGAAAGAAAAAGGGTAAATAAATAAATAAAAAAGGAAAAGAAGAATAGGCAAAGAGGGAAAGTCCAAAGGATGTTTCCTCCTTCACTCGCTCTTTGGGTTTGACCAACTCAACCCTCTTCTCCTTCCTCTCTTCTTCTTTGTTTTTGTTTTGTTTTTGGTCTATTAATTCCAAATCTTTCAGGGAGTCTCAATTCCAAATCCAAAGTTCGTCCCTTTGGGTTTTAGTTCAGGCAGCCATGGGTGTGTGTTTCTCCGCCATTAGAGTAACTGGTGCCAGCAGCAGCAGTAGAAGAAGTTGTCAGACTAATAATCACAACCGTAAAGGATGTAAGAACGACAAAGGATCTAAGACTCCGAATCCCAAGGAGCACGATAAGCCCTCTCCCAAGCGGAGAACCGGCGCGATCCCATGCGGCAAGCGTACCGATTTTGGATACGCCAAAGATTTCCACGACCAATTTTCCATCGGCAAGCTGCTGGGTCATGGTCAATTCGGCTATACTTACGTTGCCATCGACAAGTCCAATGGTGATCGTGTCGCCGTTAAGAGACTCGATAAGAGTAAGGTACACTGCTACTGCTGATTCCTTCCCATGTTTCACCGCTTAGGGTTTGTTTATTCTCGATTCCCTGTTGGGATTCCCTTTTGGGCTTTTCTGCCATTGACTACTTTCCATTTTTACATATTCAATCTCATCCCTCCACCACCGTTGATTATATGTTGATTCGATCCATGGAAAAAAGTTGGGATTTTTTTTTAACACTGTTTCTTCTTCTTTTCTCGCTCCAAAAGCACTCATCAAATTGTTTTATTTCGGAGGTGACAACGATTCCATTACCAAGCTTCTTGATTGTTTGCTGCTTTCTCTCTTTCCCTTCTTGATTCCAACATGGTTCTACAGTTACTGCATCGTGCTCTGCTTTGGCCACTCACGGTTTTTGCTCACAGATGGTTCTTCCTATTGCGGTTGAGGACGTGAAGCGAGAGGTTCAGATACTTCAAGCTCTTTCAGGCCACGAGAACGTTGTACAGTTCTACAATGCCTTTGAGGATGAAGACTACGTGTATATAGTTATGGAGTGAGTCTCCTTGTTATCTTTATATGGCGTCATTTTATGCTATGCTGTCATGTATCGGCATTCACATTTGACTCTTGCCTTACTCTAGGTTGTGCGAGGGAGGCGAATTGCTGGATCGGATTTTATCCAAGTTAGCATCTCTCTTATCTCTAATCTCTCGCCAGTATTACCCATCTCATTCAGTATTTTGATGGTTTTCTTTATTTTTTCAGGAAAGATAGTCGATATTCCGAGAAAGATGCAGCGGTTGTCGTAAGGCAGATGCTCAAAGTCGCAGGAGAATGTCATCTACACGGTCTAGTACATAGAGATATGAAACCAGAGGCACGTTCTCTTGCATAAACAGCGAGTTGGTTCATTGGCTATTTGTTTCTAATAATAACCTTCTGTTTTCGTCCTCTTTCCTCTTCCAATTTCTTGCAGAATTTTTTGTTCAAATCAGCTAAACTGGATTCGCCGCTAAAGGCTACAGATTTTGGTTTATCGGATTTCATCAAACCAGGTAAGTGGAAGCTATCAAAATCCACACAAACAAAGTGGTAGAGCATATTCTGTTGATTTGTGTGATAAACCACTCAATCTTTCTCAGGGAAAAGGTTCCATGACATTGTTGGTAGCGCCTATTATGTTGCTCCCGAAGTACTAAAGCGCAGATCAGGGCCTGAATCAGATGTGTGGAGCATTGGTGTTATCACGTATATTTTACTCTGTGGTAGGCGGCCTTTCTGGGATAGAACAGAGGACGGTATATTTAAGGAGGTGTAGTTGAAAAATCCTTTCATTGGATAGTTCTATATACACCTTTTTATTATTTCTTTCTGACTTCTTACTAATTTTTACTATATGTCTATAGGTCTTAAGGAACAAACCTGACTTCCGTCGCAAACCATGGTCAACTATAAGTGACAGCGCGAAAGATTTTGTTAAAAAGTTACTTGTAAAAGACCCACGAGCACGGCTAACTGCTGCACAAGCCCTGTGTATGTGGTTCTTGCTTTTGGGCACTAGTTGGTGATTTTATCATCTGCAACGGAATCTTAGACTAATGCTCTTTTGTCTCTTGCCTTTGCAGCACATGCGTGGGTTAGAGAAGGAGGGAATGCCACTGATATCCCTGTCGACATTTCAGTTCTGAACAACTTACGTCAGTTTGTGAGATACAGCCGTCTAAAGCAGTTTGCTTTACGGGTAAGCCGAAAGAGGAAGTTGTAAGAAAAAAACAAAGAGATTAGGACATGTCTCTTATGCTCTGTGTCCCCTTTCTGGCAGGCGCTTGCTAGCACACTTGACGAGGCAGAAATTTCTGACCTCAGAGATCAGTTTGATGCAATTGATGTGGATAAAAACGGTGTCATTAGTCTTGAGGAGATGAGACAGGTAAGTGATCTCTATGACAATATGCTTTAAGAACAATAGTAATTACATCTACGGATGATAAGGTAATATTGTATATTTTTGCTTCTACAGGCACTTGCCAAAGATCTTCCTTGGAAACTGAAGGATTCACGAGTTGCTGAGATCCTTCAAGCGGTAGTTACAGTTTTTTTTGTTTTTCCATTGCAATTGCATCTCTGGGGGTATCATTATCAAAGAGAGATCAGAGACGCACTTTCCATAATCTGAGCCGTTGTATCTTTGTTGGACACAGATTGATAGCAACACTGATGGGTTGGTGGACTTCACAGAGTTTGTAGCAGCAGCTCTACATGTTCATCAACTGGAAGAACATGATTCAGAGAAATGGCAGCTAAGATCACGAGCAGCTTTTGAGAAATTCGACATAGACAAAGATGGGTACATAACGCCTGAGGAGCTTCGAATGGTAACCTTACCTAGTACCCTCTTATTATTTGTTTGTTGAGTAGATGATATGAAAAAAAGGAAACCCATTTGTTTGATGAATGCAGCACACGGGGTTAAGAGGGTCAATAGATCCACTTCTGGATGAAGCAGACATTGACAGAGACGGGAAAATAAGCCTGCATGAGTTCAGGAGACTTCTAAGAACAGCGAGCATAAGTTCGCAGAGAGTTCCAAGCCCTGCAGGCCACAGGAATCCTCGGTAGTCACACAAAAATGGTATACTAGAAGAGGAGTAAAAAAATGTAATTTGTTGGGATGTGATTTGTCTTATCAATATATATATGTAATGTTGGTTGTAACTTGTAAGATAAGTGGGTCTTTTGGGGGGGGGGGGATAAGTTAAGTAGGTTTGGTTGTGTGAAGCCAAAGACACAGTGGAGTGTTTGTAGGGGTGAGTTGAAATTATCAAAGAGTGAGTGAGTGACCTCGCTCGCTCTTTGTGTCACCAGGTGGAGGAGGTTCCACGTGGCATTCCCTGACTCGACCCAAGTCCAATTTAAATGGGCACAACAAAAGAAAAGAAAAGAAAAGAAAGATAGTTTCCAGCTGTAATTTGATTCTCTCTTTTATCATTTTTGTTTTGTTTTTCCATTCTACTTATAAATAATATTATTGTGTGTGAGAGAGAGCACCAAACCAACCAACACACCCTTTTCTATGATTTTCCATGATCCTCCAGCCAGGATCTGAGTGGCTCTCCGACGAATTCATATTATTTTGTTTTTATAATGATTAAATAATAAGGGAATATAAATCTAATTGTATTTGAAAATGAGAAGAATATCGGCGATGAATGTAGTCTGCTAGGTTGGGTGAATGTAAGTGGACGTGGTCTCTTCTCTCCACTAGTCACGTTGTTTATGTAGTAGCTAATGATAATTACCACCCCTTTGTTTAGAAATAATCTTCATTCATGAAGAAAAGAAACACTAAATAAGATGTTTATTTCTTAAAAATGCATAAATAAATAAGAGAGAGATGATTAGTGTTTTGGTCCGAACGGAAAAGTCAGTATAGTATGGAAGGGTATATGTCATTACGGTCTGATTAACGACTCGACTTCGACAGTAATCAGCGCCGCGTTTGACATTTTCTTTGGCAACGAACGACATTAGAAAGAAATAAACAAAAGGATTTCGATTCATCTCCATTTCCCATGGACTGATTTTGATTCACTTCCTTTTTCTTTCCTATTTCCGATCCAATCAGTTTCTTGGGTTTTCCTTTTAGCCCTAATTCCTCAAAGTTTAGTCCTTTTTTTTGCCGATGGCGGATATCGTGAAGCAAATCCTCGCGAAGCCGATCCAACTGTCTGACCAGGTGGTCAAAGCCGCTGATGAGGCTAGTTCCTTCAAGCAGGAGTGCGGCGAACTCAAGGCCAAGACCGAGAAGCTCGCCGGTCTACTCCGCCAGGCTGCCCGCGCCAGCTCCGATCTCTACGAGCGACCCACTCGCCGGATCATCGATGACACCGAGCAGATGCTCGAAAAGGCTCTCTCCCTTGTCCTCAAGTGCCGAGCCAACGGCCTCATGAAGCGCGTCTTCACCATCATCCCCGCCGCCGCCTTCCGTAAGATGTCCGCTCAGTTGGAGAACTCAATCGGAGACGTTTCTTGGCTCCTCCGCGTCTCCGCTCCGGCCGAGGATCGCGGCGATGCTGGATACCTTGGTCTTCCACCAATCGCCGCCAACGAGCCCATCCTCTGCCTCATCTGGGAGCAGATTGCGATTCTCTACACCGGATCCCTAGAAGACCGCTCCGATGCTGCCGCCTCCCTCGTATCGCTGGCGCGGGATAACGATCGCTATACAAAGCTTATCATCGAGGAAGGAGGTGTGGTGCCTCTCCTTAAACTGCTCAAGGAAGGGAAACCGGAGGGGCAAGAGAACGCGGCGCGTGCGTTAGGGTTGCTGGGTCGAGACCCGGAGAGCGTGGAGCACATGATCCACGGCGGCGCGTGTTCCGTCTTCGGCAAAGTCCTCAAAGAAGGGCCGATGAAGGTCCAGGCGGTGGTTGCGTGGGCAACGTCGGAGCTTGTGTCGAATCACCCCAAGTGCCAAGACGTGTTCGCTCAGCACAACGCGATTCGGCTACTCGTCGGCCACTTGGCGTTCGAAACGGTCCAAGAGCACAGCAAGTACAGCAAGTACGCCATTGCCAACAGCAAAGCTACCTCCATTCACCACGCGGTGGCTCTCGCCAAGGAAAACCCCAACTCCTCCTCCACCGCATTGGCCAAAGGCGTGGACGAGGATCAGAGCTCGATCCCTCATCCGACGGGGAAGCAAATGCCGAATCAGATGCACAATGTCGTCGTCAACACCATGGCGGTTAGGGCAAACCCTCCGAAGAAGTCGACGAGCAATGGTGTGATCCAGAGTAACGGTGTTAAGCCCCCGTGCAATCAACAGCAGCACCAGAATTCGACTTCGAGCGCAACCAAGACTCGAGAGCTGGAAGACGCAGCGACCAAGTGTCAGATTAAGGCGATGGCAGCGAGAGCGCTGTGGAAGCTAGCGAAAGGCAACTCCACCATCTGCAAAAGCATCACAGAGTCAAGAGCTCTCCTTTGCTTCGCTGTTCTGATAGAAAAGGGCAACGAAGAGGTCAGATACAACTCAGCTATGGCTTTGATGGAGATCACGGCCGTTGGAGAGCAGGACGCAGACCTGAGACGCTCCGCATTCAAGCCGAATTCCCCGGCCTGCAAGGCTGTGGTTGATCAAGTGCTTAGAATCATTGAGGTTGCGGATTCTGAGTTACTCATCCCCTGCATCAGAACCATCGGGAACCTTGCTAGAACATTCAGAGCAACAGAGACGCGGATGATTGGGCCTCTGGTGAAGCTTCTGGACGAACGAGAGCCCGAGGTGACAGGGGAAGCAGCGGTTGCACTCACCAAATTCGCCTGCACAGAGAATTACTTGCACAAAGATCATTCGAGGAGTATCATAGAAGCTGGAGGAGGGAAACATCTGGTTCAGCTGGCCTACTTTGGAGAGAGTGGCGTTCAGATTCCGGCACTAGAGCTCCTATGTTACATAGCACTCAATGTTCCGGACAGCGAACAGCTGGCTAAGGACGAGGTTCTGGCAGTGTTGGAGTGGGCTTCGAAGCAGTCTTGGGTTACACAGCTGGAGAGCTTGGAAGCTCTGTTGCAGGAGGCTAAGGGCAGACTGGACCTTTACCAGTCAAGAGGATCAAGGGGTTTCAATTTCAATTGATTCATTGTTTCGATTTCGATTTCGATTTTGATGTTGATTTCTTCTTCAACAGCGAACGCATAATATACCTTGTTGTTTAAATACCACCTAGCACCCACCTACGTGTAAAGCAAGAAGATAAAGGCTGGAGCTTTTTGTAGTTGATCTGTTTCTCTCTGGTTGATCTTTTCTGTACAGATTCATATATCTGCAGACGATATCATTGATTTATTTGAGCCTTTTTTTTTTAAAGCTATTTCCTGTAATTTGGGATGAAAGCTGCTGTATGTGGAGACAACAACAAAGGTCTCATGTTATGATGCCTGTGAAGTCTGTGACCAACCATGGACAAGTGAGGGATGACTACATGTCATACAGTCAAAAGTAGATGAGTCCAGGAGGCCCATTAGTAATTGATCAAGCCCATTATATAGCCCAGTATCTACTAGTGTGTGTGTGAACATACTCTATTTTAATTTGGGTCGATAGTGAACAGTGACAGGCGCATGAAATCGGCAATGCTAAACTGGGACAATGATAAGCTGTAATAACTTATCCTCTTATACTTGGCCTCGCATTTCCCTTCACACAATCCACAGACATCCAATCACAACCTGATCATATAGCTTCCTCTAACCTTTTTTGCATAATTTTTCTTTTCTTTTTTTTTGGCCAGAAGAAAGACAGAGGCCCATCTCTAGTTCTTCCATTCTGATCAAACATGGCTGCTGCTATAAGTGCTGCAGTCTCTTTTCCTTCCTCTAAGTCCTCTTCTCTCCCTACTAAAACCTCCTTCGTCTCCCATCAAAGGATTTTCCTCAACAAGGTACCATTTCTTTCCGTTTTATCATCTTTTTAATCCAAAGTTGCCATCTGTTTCCGAGTGTGACGAAAAAGTCAGGATTTTTTTCTCTATTGACATGCATAATTGGTATATCTACAGAGCACACTGTGCTACAGAGACGCGTGTATTGGGGGCAGAGTTGTTTCAGTGAAGGCTCAGGTGACAACAGAGGCAACAGAGGCGCCAGTGAAAGTAGAGAAGGTGTCAAAGAAACAGGAAGAAGGAATTGTTGTCAACAAATTCAAACCTAAGAACCCTTACACTGGCCGATGCCTCTTGAACACCAGGATCACCGGCGATGACGCTCCCGGTGAAACCTGGCACATTGTCTTCAGCACCGAAGGTACGCTTTAACCCTCACAAATCCAAATCTCGATTAGGGGTTCTCAGAAAGTTTTGATTTTTCTCAACTGCATTGCATAGTATGGATTGGATTGAGGGCGAGATTTGATTAGGTTAGGTGAAATCTGATGAATCAGGTGAGGTTCCGTATAGAGAAGGGCAATCGATAGGAGTGATTCCAGATGGAATTGACAAGAACGGGAAGCCCCACAAGCTGAGGTTATACTCAATTGCCAGCAGTGCCATTGGTGACTTCGGAGACTCCAAAACCGTAAGCTTTCCCTCTGACAAGTAAATAATGAAGACCAATACAGCTGATCTTCTCTTATCTGTAATGGGTTTTATGCAGGTTTCTCTCTGTGTCAAGAGATTGGTTTACACAAACGATAACGGAGAGCTTGTTAAGGGAGTCTGCTCCAACTTCTTGTGTAAGAAGAAGAAGAAGAAGAAGAAGAAGAAGAATGGTTTTTTAAAATACGTTTTAAACTGTTCTTAGTGTTTGGGGATTTTCAGGTGATTTGAAGCCGGGTGATGAAGCAAAGATCACTGGTCCTGTTGGAAAGGAAATGCTTATGCCAAAAGACCCAAATGCCACCATCATCATGGTATAAAGAAGGATTTCAAAGATATACATTAATAATCAACAGTTGTAGTGATTACTTGTGGTTTTCCTTTTCCTTAGCTTGGAACAGGAACTGGGATAGCTCCATTCAGATCATTTTTGTGGAAAATGTTCTTTGAGGAGCACGAGGACTACAAGGTGAAACCAAGAGCAAACTCACTGACACACAGTTGTAGCCAATTATAGTGCTCACGCAGTAATTGACATACATTGGCTTCATATATTTAACATATGCATGTAGTTCAACGGTTTGGCATGGCTCTTCTTGGGTGTACCAACAAGCAGCTCGCTGCTCTACAAGGAGGTACAGTAGCTAAATCCTAGTAATTTTGACCAATGTTGTCTTGTAGCAAAAGCTGTTGACCTGTGTGGATAATGACAGGAGTTTGAGAAGATGAAGGAGAAGAACCCAGAAAACTTCAGGCTGGACTTTGCGGTGAGCAGAGAGCAGGCGAACGACAAGGGAGAGAAAATGTACATTCAGACAAGAATGGCAGAGTATGCAGAAGAGCTGTGGGAATTACTGAAGAAAGACAACACCTTTGTTTACATGTGTGGTCTTAAGGGTATGGAGAAGGGTATCGATGAGATTATGGTCTCACTTGCTGCTAAAGATGGTAAGGCACATTCATTTCTTTTTGGGAACCACCCAAGTCTCTCTGCACATGGTTTTGTAACTTGGCTTTGAACAGGGATCGATTGGTTGGAGTACAAGAAGCAATTGAAGAGGAGTGAGCAGTGGAATGTTGAAGTCTACTAAGGAAGCTTGTGAGGGGTTTATAATTATTATAATTATTATAATTATGTAGATAAAGCCGATGCATTGTCAATTCTTCAAATTCTGCTACTTTCTTCTTCCTTCACTTGTTCTTGATGGAGGATTTTCATCAACATTCAAAAGAGAGTATCATTACCCACCAAACTACTCTTTCTTGCAACAGTATATTGTGTTTTGGTGTTTTCTGAGAATTTTTTTTAAAAAAAAAATCAGATTTCCCAGAGAGAGAGAGAGAGAGAGAGAGAGAGATGGATAAGAGGAACAATAAGGGCAATAAGATTAAGGAGACGTGTTTCTTTATAAGAGATGATTGTGAAGATTTACAGTGAAGAAAAAAGAATATGATAAAATGAAAACAAACGTGTTTAGAGGATTTTGGTGGAGGCTGGTGTGGTTCAGATTGTTATGTTAAGATCTGGAATCTCTGGAAACTCGAGAGTGCTTTTCACGGCTTTTATTGGATTCATTTTGCTAAATTGGAAACTTGTTCAATCGGATAAACTTGAATCATGTTTTCTATCAATTTGAGACTCACAAGGTATCACAACACATTCTTGTCTGCTTCTTTTGGTGACAATTTCCTGATTTTTGCAACAAAAAGGCCGCTGGTTGCTGAGGTGGAAGGGTCGAAACGCACTGTTTTTGGAGTGCGGCCACTTGTACACGGCCAATCCTTGGCCATTTCAATCTCTTGCAGCTCTGCATCACCCCATTTTTCTGTTAGTTTTTTTTTTATCTCACACTAGTCCATAAGTAAAAGAACAACAAATCCAAGACTCAAAACAAAACTTTGACCTCAAAAAGTTGGATTATTTTTGACGATAATACACACTAAATTGTTGTTATTTTTTACTTTATATGTACCTGCAGAGGAATTTTCAGCAAGGAACTGATCCACCACATCTTCGTTTTGGGCAAGCGTCAAACTGATAGTTACACCACTTAGATCACTGGTTCATGTTAAAAGATAAAAAAGGCTAAATAAAACACAGAGCTTATTGTATTTTACCTGCAGGTGCTGTATACAAGAGTGCCCCCTTGTTTCAACAATCTGAATCCATTTCTCAGTAGATTCAACTGCAAACAAAGACCCTGGCAATGATCGCCACAGAGGTAATAGCAAGGACAGATGCACGAGAGACACAAACGGCCTTATGGAATTTACCTGAAGAGCTGACAGGTTTCTATCCGTTCTCTCAGCGTCCAGTACACGGCGTTCCAGCGTTGTCCAACCCCATTGCTCAAATTTCTGGATATGCTTGATTGAACCATCATGTGTGCACTCTGCGTCCACAAGAACCTGCAAAACCACACTTCAGTTCTCTAGTTATGTTACTTTTTAAGTGACTGTATCTGCATCTGCAGATCACAACTTTACCTTGTCATACCCACAATCCTTTTGGTCAAGGGATCTATAAAGTTCCTTCTTTTTTAGCCCTATTACTCCAGAACTCTGTCCGTAGAAAATAATTTCCGGCTGTCCATTCTGCGGCAAAACAAAATTATTCTTGGCCTTAGCTTCTTGTTTTCTTTCTTTGTAAGGTCTACGAGAAGTCCACTGCTTGAATGTTTCTTCATGGTCGTCCGCAGATGACCCACCTGAATAAAACCCATAGCAAATGACCTCTTTAGCATAGGTTACGAAAGCTTAAACGAACATATGGTCTGATGAAAATGTACAAGCTACATGGTAGGTTTGTGATAGGTGGCACTGAGAAAGTTGTTCCATCAGCAAGAAAAAGCCGGCTCCTTTGACCAAGCCCATATTTTTGAAGCATTGTTCTGCAGGCGGCAAGGCGATGCCTTGCTACATCGACACCCGTTGCAGTCCCCTTCTCACCCAGTAGGTCTAGCATCATACATAGTTTAGCACCTGAGAGAGAGTATCCCGTTTACCACAACCAATTAACACAACCGAATGTATTGAAAGAAATACGAACAAAGGCAGCCAATGAAGTCGATGTATAATTAACCAGGAGCTGCACAAAGATCCAAGACATGGTCTCCTGGGGAGATAACAAGAGCTGAAACAGCGGCACCGGAAGCTGCGTCGATTCCATACATCTGAAAGAAGAAAGAAGAAATAAGGCGGTTGACATTAAATTTGGTTATTGGTTGCGCTCTCACCTTCCCTTGCTGATACGCCTTGGATCTCGCTATATGAACATGTGGAGGAATGGAGTAAAACCCAGGTAACCAATTCACCTTCTCCAGCTTACACTTAATTTCATATTCAATCTCTTGGACAAAATCCTCGACCCCAGGTTTCAACCTTCAAAACGGATCTCTGGATTTCAATACCAAAATCCGGAATCATGACTGAGGAAAGCAAAGGGGACTCTCTCGAGTTACCTTACATAGCGTGGAATTAAATCTCCGTGAGTATAGATTGAAGGATCAAGGCCATTGGCCTCTAGAAAGCTAAGGAAAGTCTCCGGCAACTGCAGCTTGGACGTTTCTCCCATGAGAGAAACCGCAGAGGGAGAGAGAGCGCTTGGTCGGAGAATCGCCGGAGGATAACAGAGAAGAGAAGGGCTTAGTATTCGCAAACGCAGAGAAGCCCAAGCCTTTATTTATATATATATATATAT